>CAUYON010093884.1:0-26214 GCA_963573935.1 Arctocebus calabarensis | reverse complement strand
CCATTTAAGGTTAACTTGTTGAGTACATGAGGAAATAGTTCTCCTATAGCTCTGTCTCTCTTATTTTTATGTAGATTTTTTAAGACCTAAAAGTAAAAGAGTATTGTGCTGTTTTCCGGGACAGGATATCTGCCACTTAAGTTTAAAGTTTGTTTAAAGTCAAATAATGAATATTGTAAATCACAGATTTAAGTGTGCACATGACTGCAAAAGTATATAAGGTAGTCAGAAATAAAGTTAATCGGCTAGATGCCACAACAGAGCTTGTAGTCTGCTTCTTGTGCCCTTAACATTGCAGTGCAGATCTACACCTGAGACAAAGCTATAGCCCCTCGTGTCTCTGGTCACGCAACAGTGCACATAAATATACCTACACACACACACACACACACACACACATTCCAAATGGACTTCTCCCTGAGTGAATGCCATGTGTATTACCAGGAATCAGGTTCTTGCCCAATTCTAAAGCAAACAACTTGGGCGTATGCAGTGGCCATTATTTTCTGATTAACACATCAAGGCACATGATATGAGAGAAATTATCTAAAAGTGGGACTCTCCTTGAAAAGCAGGAACTCCCACTTGCAAACCAATTAACAATTTATTAGCTGTAGAAACTTACGTAAAATGGTAAAAGTTTTCACAACACAAAAGTTGTGATGTTTTGTTACTGCAGAAGAAATGAACATGGACAGAGTGTGGCGTTTATGTGACCAAGTGCTATTTCCATCCCCATGAAGAAGAGAGAACTCATTTTGCACACGTAAAACCAGGGTAAGAGAGATAAACATAGGCTGCCCAAGACCACAAGGCTGGATGAGAAGATTCAGGATATGACTACAGGTTAGGCCACCCTAAAGCTGTCCATTCCCATGGTTCTGATTCAGGCTCCTTCATCTCCGAGTGGGTAGCAGCATGCCTGCTACTTGTCCTCAGGGAGATGTTCCTAAGCAGTCTGAAGGGCTGAGCAGATCGTCCTTCAAACTCCATCTAAATCCGTTACAATGTGGCTCAACAGGCTAAGGCACCAGCCACATACACCTGAGCTAGCGGGTTCGAATCCAGCCTGGGCCCACCAAACAACAATGATGGCTGCAACAAAAAAAAAAAAAAAAATGACCGGGCGTTTTGGCAGGAGCCTGTAGTTCCAGCTACTTGGGAGGTGGAGGCAAGAGACTCCCTTGAGCCCAGGAATTGGAGGTTTCTGTGAGCTGTGATGCCACAGTGCTCTATCCAGGGTGACAGCTTGAGGCTCTGTCTAAATAAATAAATAAATAAATAAAAATAAATCTGTGACAATGTGCTGAAGTATAGGGCAGTGATATAAAGGAAGGGAACCTTCTCTCTGTTCTGCAGATACCTCAGATGGGAAGCTGTTTGCCTGGAGAGCCCAAGCATATCTTAGCAAGTCAAATTGAGAAAAGATACAAGGTCTACCTTCATTTCCTTTTTTTTTTTTAAAACCAAGTCTCACTCAGTTGCCCTGGGTTGAGTGCTGTGGCTTCATAGCTCAAAGCAGCCTCAAACTCTTGGGCTCAAGCGATCCTCTTGTACCTCAGCCTCCTGAGTAGCTAGGACTATAGGCATGCACCACAACACCCATGGGGTCTCAGTCTTGCTCGGTTTGGTTTCAAACTCCCAAATCCAAGCAATCCACCTGCCTCAGCCTCCCACAGTGCCGGGATCTGCCTTCATTCTCAAACTCGGTTTCACATGTGTAAAATGAGTACTACCTACTTCCTGGGGAAGGAAATAGCACTTGCTCACGTGAAATATACACTCTGTCAATGTTTCAATTGCAAAATCCTGTAATAGAATAAATTTGTTTCTGGAAAGTTGAAAATTCTCTTCATTGTGCCCTGCCCAAAGCCTCTGGTCAAGAAATTATAGGCGAGTGAATGACCAACAAACACACAAAAAAATGCTCATTGTCTCTGATCATCATGATTTCATTTGCATTTGAAATGCAAATCAAAACCACACTGAGCTATCACCTAATTCCAGTGAGATTAGCCCACAACACATAGATGCTGGCATGGATGTAGAGAGAAGGGAACACTTTTTTTTTTTTAGAGACTTTATCGCTCTCAGTAGAGTGCTATAGAATCATAGCTCCACAGCAACCTCCAACTCCTGGGCCTAGGCAATTCTCCTGCCTCAGCCTCCCAAGTATCTGGGACTACAGGCGCTTGCCACAATGCCCATCTATTTTTTGTTGCGGTTTGGCCAGGGCCGGGTTTGAACCCGCCACCCTCAGTATATGGGGCTGGCGCCCTACCCACTGAGCCACAGGTGCCGCCCCAAAGGGAAACTTCTATACAACCTTCATGAAAAGAAATATGGATAATTCTTAAAGAACTAGAAGTCGATCCTCCCCTTAATCCTGCAATTTCACTACTAGGTATCTAGAAAAACAAAAATAATTTTACCACAAAGACATTTGCACCAGAATGTTTAATGTAACTCAATTCACAATTGCCAAGTTGTGGAGAAGACCCAAGTGCCCATCAAGCCATGAATGAATTAACAAACTGTGGTATATGTACACATGGAGTACTATTCAGCCACAAGGAAAGATGGAGACATTACATCTTTTATGTTTAAGTGGATGGAGTTAAAACACAATTTTCTTAATAAATTATCTCAAGAATAGAAAAGCAAGTAACCAATGTCTGTGCTACTAATACAAAACCAATATATAGACAATTACAAGCCCACAGAAATGATGAAACACAAATATGGTCTAGTAATGGGGAGGGAAAATGAGGAAGGGAGAAAAAGGAAGGCAATTGATGGGATCTCACCTAATGTGCACAATGAGAGGCTGCTCAGCACAGCTCCTGGGTGAAGGGTTCAACTACAACTTGAACCTTATTTTTGTTTTTTATATTTAGCACAGGAAAAAATTTTAATCTTGTAATAGTTATGGTATAGATTTGACTATAAAGATTCTTACTATTATTATTATTATTAAATTTTTTTAATTGAATTTTTTAAATTATTTTTTATTAAATCATAACTTAGCACATTGATGCATTTATGGGGTTCATTGTACTACTTTGATATACAATTTGAAATGAACTAAGTAACACATCCATCACAATTGAACTAAGTAACACATCCATCACGATTATATTCATTTCTTTTTTTCTTTGTTTTTTTTTTTTTTTTGTAGAGACAGAGTCTCACTTTGTTGTCCTCAGTAGAGAGCTGTGGCGTCACAGCTCACAGCAACCTCCAACTCCTGGGCTTAAGAGATTCTCTTGCCTCAGGCTCCCGAGTAGCTGGGACCACAGGCGCCCACCATGATGCCCGGCTGCTTCTTTGTTTTGCAGTTCGGCTGGGGCCGGGTTTGAACCTGCCACCCTCAATATATGGGGCCAGCACCCTACTTGCTGAACCACAGGTGCCACCCATATACTCATTTCTTAATAGTTTTGAAATGTACCATTGCATCATGCACATTAGGGGAGGTCCCCCCTTGAACCTTATCTTAAAATGGAAAACAATGTAATCTAAAACTTCATACCCTCGTATAAATTTGAAATTAAAAAAAAAATTTAAGAAATTAAAGATACACAGAATGCAACTCCTCTCCCACCTCTGGGATCTCTGTTGTTGCATGTTTGGTTAGAGGTTCTGGCCAAAGAATGGCCCCTCTACCCTTGCCCTCCAGCCATTCATCAGGAGAGGGATGCACAATTTTCACAACGAAGCCTCCCAGGGACCACAGTCTTCTGACCAGACCCAGCCGAACCCAAACAACCTACGTGTTTGATGATTGGATAAAACCATCCAACCTCTGTAAATACCCAGGCCGTTTATAGTTGTGGTTGTTCTGGTTCTATCAGGCTTAATATGCAACGTAAGTCAATGCACCAACTTTTGCCTCCATCAAAGGTGCTGTTCTCTGAGCAGCCCCCTTACCTGGGGCTACGCAAGTCAGCATTCTGCAAGGTGCGGGGCAAACCCTCTGTGGTCCAGCCCCAGCCTTCTATCAACTCTCAGCACCTAACTGTCCCCTTCCATCCCATTCCATTCCATTTCCATTTCATTCAAATTAGTTGTAGCTTCCTAAATGTTAATACATCATTACATCATCTTTTTCCCTGCCCAGTACCTTTCTTAGTAGAGGGTATCCCAAAAGTCACCCCTAAAGTTGCCAGACATAGGAAAAATGGGAAATTATAGCTAAACATACCTTTATTTATAAAAATATTCATGTACCGCCATTTAAAAAATGTCCATTACAAAATAGTTTTTAAAAATTTAACATATATTCTCTATGTGTACCACCCTCGCAGTATGCACCATATTGTACAGTAACAACTACTGGATTTATCTGTCCTCTCTCCACCCACAATTAGATTCTCTCAGGTTTTCTCACTCAGTTTTGTATTTCCAAATTCTATCTCATAGTCGTTGTTAACGATGGGCTTAATGAAAGGGTGCACCTAATTCATGCATCGCTTGACCAAGTGTGTACAGAGGAACTAGGAAGTATATTTAGCAAACATTTAGCCCTGATGCTAAGTTTAGGAAGCCTTTCTCGCCTCCATCTTTTGGGTGCATGAGAGATGTCCTCACAGACTCTCAAATAATAGATGTGGGGTGGGGAGGAAGTAGGGAGAAGACTGGGGCAAAGGCAAGACTGTGCCTGCTGTCACCTAAGCAAGAGGAGGAAAAAGATGGAGACAAGGTTGAAGACAAGCACCCCCATGAATCACCCAGTGTATCCACCAGGGAAAAGGCAGGTCTGGACACCATCACTTACTCCAACTCAGGGTGAATCTACTGTTGTGAACTGGCTTATTTTGCCAGGAGACAGACCATTAGGATTGATGCTAAGAAAGCAATACAAGCTTTTGTTTATTTGTTTGTTAGTGGGGGATTTGAGACCGAGTCTCACTCAGTTGCCCGGGGCAGAGTGCCGTGGTGTCATCACAGCTCAGAGCAATCGCAAACTCCTGGGCTCAAGTGATCCTCATGTCTCAGCCACCCAAGTAGCTGGGACTACTGGTGTCCACCACCACACCTGGCTAATTTTTCTATTTTTCGGGTCTCTCACTCTCATCAGGTTGGTCTTAAACTTCTGAGCTCAAACAATCCATCTGCCTTGGCTTCCCAGAGTGCCAGGATCACAGGCAGGAACCATCACGCTTGGCCAGTACTGCCCTTTCCATCCCAGTATTCTATTCTGTCAGTTTCACACATGCATGCAAATCTCCCTTTAAATTCAAATTAAACTAATTTCACACTAGAAAAGGGGGTTTATATATACAGGTGTTTGTAAATGCGAGGCCTGTAATTCAGGGAGTGTACATGTAATAATGTCTTTCTCAGAACTGCTTTAGGCAAGATGATCACATGAAAAAAATAGCAGCAGCTGATGCCAAGACGTTCAATGCAGGTGATTTGAAAATTTGCTGCCATTCTAAAGAATTGTGCAAATTTCCTTCAGACATGGTCTACTAGCTAACAGAGTAAATCTGTAAGATGTATGAATCATTTCTCTGACAAAAGCTTACCAAAATAGAGCAATGAGAGAAAATTAGCATGGTTATATGAGATCCTGTATCTCTCACTCATCAATCCCCCTATCTCAGAGGACAACATAAAATTTATCTGTTTCATTTTTGTTTATGCTAAGCAGGAAGGAAATGTGTCCTGTTTCCATTTTAAGTTTGCTTCTTTGATTAAATAAGAGAACCAATTCTCCTAGAATAATAAACAATCTACTCAATTGCACATTAATGGAACACTTTGGCACACATTCACAAAGGGAGGGGATCAGGGAACAAGTGGCCAAGGGGCTTTAGAATTGGTTTCACCAGGATTTGAATATGTTTTCTCACTTTGTAGCTGAGGGAACTTGAACAAAACACATAAACTTTCCAAACTCAATTTCTCGGACATGACAGACATGACACTCCACAGACATGACAGTAGACACCTCATGGGATGGCTAGATGGATTACAAACATGCTATTTGCAAACACTTGTGTATATGAACTCTACTTTTTAATGTGACATTGGCAGTTAAAAGGAGATTCCTGTGCATGTAGGCAATTCATCAGGACATAATGGCAGCATAAAATGACACCAGTAAGATGTCACGTGCACAGCCCAGCAGAGTGAGATCTCACATTTTGTTTCCACTTGCCCTACCTATTTACCAGATTTAAGGAGTTTCTATTGGGCTGGACAAATGATAAAAGAAACAAAGCACTTCCCCATCCTTCAGGAACTTAGGCTAGTGAAGGGGATGAAATGTATATAGATTAGACCAAGTAAGATGTATACTTTGAGAGCAAATAAATCTAAGTGACTTGAGAACACAAAGGAGAAAAACCAGGTGCCAAGTTCCCTTGGGCCATCAAGATCAACTTCATGAACAGACCATTTTAGATGGATCTCAGAATTGGCAGGGACTTTTTGATGAGTAGTTTACAGTTCTGAATTAAGTCTTTCAGTTGAAATACACACACACATACATAGAAAAAGATATTAATAGAAACTAAAGCAGATGACCAGAATTTCCACTGGTCACCAACTTTTGGAGCTAAACTGAAGATCACCCTGGGACAGATAATATTTTATTGCCTAAAATGAGGCAACGATGCCAACCTAAGGGAAGGTGGAGGCCAACTCTGGTTTACGGAGTTCCTACCACTCCAAGTAAAGCACCAGGAGCCTCCATCTGTAGCACAACCCCTGAGAGACGGCCAGAAACCACGTCTTGGCCTCTCCTTTAATCCACTCTATTCTTTCTACAGCTTTCTGCGAAGACTACTTCCTCAAAAATAGAAGGGAGGGTCTAAAGAGGAGAAGTTAGAGAAAATAAACTTCTCCCTGGAAAGGGATCTGAACTGACAAGGAGTAGGGCAGTGTGTGTAGTAGTGGCCTTTGGAGAAGACACTGGTGGCAGTGGTGACTGGGGGATTTTCATGTACTTTGTCAGTCTGTCAACCAGAAAGACAGTAGTGGGGATGGAGGAGGATCTCATTAGTCCAACAGAACAGTGCAGGGCCTGAGTAAATGCTGTTCCCAGCACCACCCCTGAGAGAGACTAAGTGGCCAGATCCCTGGACAAGCCAGCTACTCTGCTATGGCAAACACCTAATCTATCTTGAACATGCTTTACTCCAAGAAAAATAAAGAGAAAATGAAGACAAAAGAGGAAAAGAATGAGAGAGGAAAGAGACCATGATTATTAAAAAAAATAGTACAGAGACAATGACTCTAAAAATTTGGAGGTAAAGTGTATCTTTTTAAAATTATTGATGACACAAAGCAGCATATTTTAAATAAATGACAGTGCACCCACAGGATATCATTTTGCAGATGTTAGCCCTCATGTTCTCAGATATCATGCAAAGACACCAGAGAATTCTTACAAAGTAACAATAATTAAATTTTAAGTGGAAAGAGCTGAATGCACAACCTATATATACACACGAGGGGTCTAACAATTAAGCTTGTGAACTCATCCTAGAAAAAGTGCTACCTACCTCATTGCTGAATATCATTATGGTCTCCTCCAAAGGACTCCCCTTGGAGAGCTATGCACGGATGCCAGAGCCTGGTCTGCCCTTCAAAGCAATTCTGGAACTCTTTTTCTGGAGTGGCCATCAAAGCTGTCAGCACATTATCCTTGATGTCCTGAATGTTGCCAAATATCTTCCATTCAATATTCATGTTCTTGTAAAGAAAAAGTCATTGGGGGCCAGATCAGGTGAGTAGGGAGGGTGTTCCAATACAGCGATATGTTTACTGGCTAAAAGTTCTCTCATAGACAGTGCCGTGTGAGCTGGTGCATTGTGGTGATACAGAGCCATAAGTTGTTTGCCATGATTTTCAGTTAAGATTTTCTTGCTTCTCTATTCATGTTTGCTTGGTCTTCTGTGCTTCTCATAGTCAGCCAAGAATTTTGACGCACAATTTGACAAATTTTTGCAATGTTTTCATCAATTTTCATCCACTGGCCACTCTGACTGCTCCTCATCAGTGACACTTTCTCTCCCCTCAGAAAAGTGTTTAATCCATTTTGCACACTGCCATTTTCTTCCCAGCATTATCTTCCTAAACGTAGACTAACATGTCCCTGATTTCACTTCCACTCTTGCCAAGTTTAACAAGAAATTTCCAAATGTTCATTCATTGCCCTAATTTAAACTCTGATGCTCTTGTAATGGCACACAAAAACACACAACAACAATAAACACTACTCAGCAAAACACCACCACCCATTAACACGAACACAGCTGTAAAACCTGATGTACCAGGGTTATGAAACCTCACCAAGCTGTTCGTATAATGCGTCCAACAGAAGACATGGTGGCAAGTTCACAGACTTCATTGTCAAAGAATGCTTTTCAATTTTACAAAATTTTGCATGTGTTGTAGATAGAAAATCATGCATCACAAAAGTAATAATGTTTCAGGGAATGAGCGATCCCCATACCTAATGGAGGTCTCATAAGATTATAAAAAGGTGAAAAATTCCTATAGCCTAGTGACATCATAATCATCATAATGTCCCAGCGTAATGCAATACTCGTGTGATGCTGGAGTAAACAAACCCATTGAACTCCTGGTCATATAAAAGGATAGCACATATAACTGTGCAGTACATAATGCTTGATAATGATAATAAATGACTATCTTACTGATTTATGTATGTACTATATGTTAATCATTACTTTAGAATTTGTTCATTCTACTTAACAGCTGCAGCCAGGCCCTTCAGGAAATTTTCCAGATGAAGGCATTGTTGTCATAGGAGATGACAGCTCCATGTGTGTTACTGTCCCTGACGACCTTCCAGAGGGACAAGATGTAGAAGGAAGGCAGTGCATTCGACAGCCCTCTCCCTGTGTAGGCCTACGCTAATGTATGCATTTCTTTCTTAGCTTTCAACAAAAAAAGTTAAAAAATAATAAATAGGGTGGCACCTATGGCTCAAAGGAGTAGGGCACCAGGCCCATATACCAGAGGTGGTGGGTTCAAGCCCAGTCCTGGCCAAAAACTGCAAAAAAATAAATAAATAAATAATAAAAAGACATAAAAATAAATAAATAAATAGAAGAAGACTTACAGCATAAGGATATAAAGAAAAAATATTTTTGTACAGAAGAGTACAAAAAGTTAGTTTGTAAGATAAAGTTGCAATAGGCTAAGGTTCATTTATTACTACAGAAAGAAAATGAATTATAAATTGAGGGTAGTCTAAATGGGCTGTGTTTATCAAGTCTACAGTAGTGCCCGGTAGTGTCCAAGGCCATCACACTCACTAGACTCACCCAAAGCAACTTCCAGTCCTGTAAGTTCCATTCATGGTAAGTGCTCCATTCACATGTACCATTTTCTACCTTCTATAAAGTACTTTTAGTGTAGCTTTCCTACGTTTACATACAAAAATACTTAGCATGTGTTACAACTGCCTATAGTATTCAGTACAGTAACATGCTGTACTGGTGTGCAGCCCAGGAGCAATAGATGATATCACCCAGCCTGGTGTGCAGGGGGCTCTACCACTAGGTTTGTGTAAGAACACTGAGATGCCCACACAACAACAAAGTGCAACCTAAGTATGCAGTGCTCAGAACATGTCCCTGTCATTCTGCAGGGTATGACTGTAGATCAGCGGAAAAAAACTTAAATGATAGAACAGTTCCGAATATGAGGGACATGAGAGGAAAGATTTTAGTTCCTTGCTACCGTTCTATCTTCTTCCAAAATTTCTGTGGGGTTACTCTCATAATTTAAAACTTGCTATGTTTTAAGAAAAATAGATAAATGCACAAATATTATATGGAGGCTGAGGGGAAGAAGGGGGAATCAACAAAGAAAGATTGGTGTGAGGGTACAGGTGAAACTTACTAAATGCAGAATATACATGTCTTAACACAATAACTAAGAAAATGGCATGAAGGCTGTGTTAACCAGTCTGGTGAAAATATTTCAGATTGTATAGGAAACCAGCACATTGTACCCCATGATTGCATTAATGTACACAGCTATGATTTAATTTTTTAAAAAAAAGAAAGAAAGAAAGAAAGAAGAAACCAGGATATATTCTGCACTAAAAAAAAAAAAAAAAAAAAAAAAAATTGGTGTGAAAATGCAGGCCGTGTCAGAAAAGTGCATGGAGAATTGGGATGTGTAAGAACAAAAAGTCTTGGTAAGGTTGGAAATAGCAACTGCAGTCAGAGAAAAGTCCCTGAATGCCCTTTTTAGGGACAGACATTTTCTTCTGTCCACATAGCAGATTCTGAGTATCATGATGGGCTGTGTTGGAGATATGTTCGTACTTCAATAAACAGTGTCTTAATTCCAAGGGATGAGAGGTGAGAGGCAGTTGTAATAGTCCCAGCGTCAAGCATGTGTCTGACCAAGTGGTCCCAGTGACGTGGTAGACTTGAGTTTCACTCAACCAACGGTCGGGTGAGGAGACAATTGAAGAATGTCCCAAAGACCCCATTCTGGGGGACTAGTCAGAGATCTGCATTATCCACAAAAGTTGAGGAAGGGATATGTGAAGTTCATTTCCAACACATTGAACTTAAGTGTCCATGGAGTTTCTTGAGGAGATTCTAACTGGGATTTGGAAATGTGAACCTGCAATTCACAAAGGGAGAAACATGGCCCAGTGATGTGGATTTGAGGCATCAGTACAAACACAAGAGATGCTCAGATACTAAACGAGGAGGGAAAGAGAGGAGAGAAAGGGCAGGGTGGAGAGGAAGGAGGATGTGGAAGATGAGATAGAGAAAAACTGAGAAGGGGAGACAAGAGAAGACCCTGGAAGACCACACTGCAAAAGAGAAGTCACCATGACAGAGCCAGAGGAAGCAAACAGAAGGAAGGTGAGCATATTCCAGCACCACAGAGGATG
Organism: Arctocebus calabarensis; assembly: GCA_963573935.1. Classification (NCBI taxonomy): domain Eukaryota; kingdom Metazoa; phylum Chordata; class Mammalia; order Primates; family Lorisidae; genus Arctocebus; species Arctocebus calabarensis. The sequence continues at coordinate 15,314 of CAUYON010093884.1, read as the reverse complement.
GGCTGAGCACCCACAGGAGCGCCGCTCTCAGCAAAGCTCCAAGAGACAGGGCGCTGAGCAATGGCCACTGGAAATTGTGACTGGGAGGTCAAGTGAAAGCAAAAAATTTTTTTTTCTTTTTTTTATTAAATGATAGCTGTGTACATTAATGCAATCATGAGGTACGATGTGCTGGTTTTATATACAATTTGAAATATTTTCATCAAACTGGTTAACATAGACGTCACAGTATTTTGGTTTTTGTTTTTCTTGTTGTTGTTGTTCTTTTCAACACATGACCCGCACGCTCTTCTTTGAGATCCCTGGATGTGAGTGAGCTCATTTGCTGACCCGAGGGGCCATGGAATTTTCTTAGTTATTGTGTTCAGACATTTAAATTCTGCATTTAGTAAGTTTCACCTATAATAAGAAAGCAAATCAACATGTCTGATGTGATCAGAATGGACATTTTTCTGTGGCAACTGCCATTTTACAAACACATCTCAAGGCCAATGCTCTGAGCCTCCAGTCATTTCTGCTTCATCCAGATGGGCTGGAGATGTTCATCTCTGGAGTGCTAACAGTTTGAGGCCATCACCACAGCAACCAACAGAACAATGGTTGTATTTTAACTCTGTCCGGCACCAACTACACCCCAGGGTGCCGCCTGCATGGGAATGAAGTTGTTCTTTCAGACGCTGCCTGTGGCACTCAGCCTGATGCAGGTGTCAGTGAGCGCTGCCTGATTTGGGATGTTTTCTATAATTACTGGGATGATGAAATCTGTCAGGCGGTAAGGTAGCAGGCAGGAGAGACAAATTAATTATTTGCTTCCTGATCTAAAAATAAATAGTTATCAAGTGCAATTGCATTTATTTTAATTACTTGGGTTTTTACAGTTTTAGCAACTCCCCTTATCACACTGACTGGTTTCTTAATTTTAAAGAGGAAACTTTTCACACTTAATATATCCCTGCAAAGACAAACCTGCTGGGTCTTGCTCAGGCTTCACCTTGTCCCTGAGTGTATTTTACTTCTTTGTTTTACTTATTGTATCACCCTTTTAGATGTGAGCTCCATGAAGAAAGTGACTTTTGTGTATTTAATTGACTGCTGTATTCTCCACAATTTACATCTGTCTCTGACCAATGAAATGAGTATGGATTTATAAAAAACGAGGTGGTAAGAACAGATAGATTATGAGACTAAACCTTCAGAAGGACAGCAGCACCCTTACAAAAGCGGGTCAGGTGAGTAGATTGGATACAAAGAGGATATGATGAGAAAGCCCCGCTTATGTGATATGAACTGGTTTGATGAGACGCAGGATATAGACTCGATTAATTTTCTTTGTACCAGCTTGGATGTAGTTTTGATTCTTCAGTACTATTCAGGGACCAGGGAACTTGGCGCTGGGGTAGTTAGAATCTATAATAACCTCTGTCATTTTATAAATTTGATTTCAGAAATTTAGGACTTTATTAAGCAAATAAGAGTGACCATGTCGCCAAGAGACAATCCAGCCAGCACCAGGTAAAAACCCAACAGTATAATTGGCCAATGCTGGAGAGAACTCCATAACAGACCTTGAGATGCTACATGAAAACAATTTCTGGGGTGAACCACAGATATATATTTTGACTTTATAAAGCCTGAACTCTGCCATGAATCTAGTATTCAATAGCTGAATAACTTAAGGAGTTACAGTATTTTTTTTTTGAGACAGAGCCTCAAGCTGTCGCCCTTGTAGAGTGCTGTGGCATCACAGCTCACAGCAACCTCAAACTCTTGCACTCAAGTGATTCTCTTGCTTCAGCCTCCCAAGTAGCTGGGACCTCAGGTGCCCAAGGAGTTTTTTTAAAATTCCTAAACCTGAGAATTAAGTGTATGTATAATCTTTTTTCTTTCTTTTTTTTTTTTTTTTTAATGGAGACAGAGTCTCATTCTGTTGCCCTGGGGATGAGTTCCATGTGCCATGATGTCATCACAGCTCAAAGCAAGCTCAAACTCTTGAGCTCAACCAATCCTCTTACCACAGCCTCCTGAGTAGCTGGGATTACAAGTGCCTGCCACAAGACCTGGCTAGTTTTTCTCTTTTTTTCTATTTTTAGTAGAGATAGGGTCTTGCTTTTGCTCAGTCTGGTCTTGAACTCCTAAGCTCAGACAATCCACCCACCCAGGCGTCCCAGAGTGCCAGGATTACAGGTATGAGCCTCCTTGCCTCGGCCTATAATTCTTTTCTAATGAAAAGTGACAAAGAAAGTAAAATCAATCAATTTGCCTCAAAATGCCAAGATATCCAAATACCTACTTTGGTCTGAAGGCATCCAGTGAAATGGTGAAGGGGCAGTTCTAATATGTTGCAGGTTTGATTACCAGTAGATCTAAATCAAACACTGAAACACAGATGTGTCATCACTATGAACGGCAAATCAATATATTAGTATTTTTTGGAAAAGGTCAGTCAGAAAACCATCAAAATCATTTATTAAATTCAAGCATCACAGAAAGATCTTCAAGCCAAATCTCATGCATTTTTCTCATTGCAACTGCTGCCAGCATTTTAAATTTCTCCCTTGAAAAAAAAGGTCTGTTTGACAGTGACTAACGGCACATAAAGAGGAATCACAAATGATGCCAAAGTGTCCAACCCCATGAGGATAAAAGTTAAAAAAATGAACCATATGATCACTGAAGAAGATAGATATTAAATAGATAACCACAAAAAGAAGTAATTGCAAACTAGGAGCAGATCAGTGTTCTATACCAAAGTAGCAGTATGCGTGAAGACTTTGATGATGGAACTTAGATTAGGCTTGAAAAATCAAACTGCAGTGAGTTAATTTGTCAAGGTTTTCCTGATTGACCCCTATGGTTTTGCAGGTCCCAGCTTACATGTCATCAACTCAAGGAGACCTTCCCTAGCTCACCCTCTAACTAAATCAAGTCTTCTGATACACAGCCCAAAGGCATTTTCTCCTGTTGCTTCTTACAACTCAACACAATTGTCTGTACCCTGGTGTATCATTATAGAGATACTTAATCTAAGTGGAAATCAAGGTACAGCTTTAGAGAAAATTCTAGAGCCTACGAATAGACCAGAGAAGCATCTCACAGAGAATCTACCCCAAATAAAACCTATTTCTTTCTGTATATGTCAAACAGTAAGCAGACATTTGAACAGCACCAGCCACAGGGAAATCACACTGGCTATTAATTGGCAGTAGCAATATCACTGAAGGTCCGGGCTCTTCCAAAGTCTCCAGGATTCCACCATCCAATCTTCTAGGAGATTCTCTTGATCACGGAAAAAAATATAGTGTCCATTGCTTTTATTCCTTTCAGGATAGTTTGGCTACATTGAGATAAACTTCTAGAGAAATAATAAAGAAACAAATTTTGTAAGGTCAACTGAGCTATTCCTTTGCCTCAGGATACCTTTACCATCACCTAACTCAGCACCTAAGAGCAAGAGGCTGCGAAATTGCAACGCCAGGGAAGAATAGAGCTGGCATAGGAATCCCTGCAGACATTAAGCAACAGTTCTCACTCGCTTTAATTCTTTTATGTACTACCTTAAATGTAGGATCAGTCCCAAAGAAATGATAATAATGTCTAAATAGACAGACGGCTAACCTTGAGCCAGGGCAGGCCTAAAAACGCTTTTGAGTTTCTCTTCCTAATCTCTGGCGCTTCTGGGCTTGTTACTAATCCACAGGAAAGTCAGTTTCTTCATTGTTATAATCTGTCCTGTTCAGGCACTCCGACCCATATCACGTGCATCACTTAGATGATACATACATAGGTTTAGCCCCGTAAAATTCTGTTTGCATTGCTAGAATAAATGTAAAGAATTTATAAGTTTTTAAAAAATGTTTTGAAAGTGAGTTATGAAAAAGCCAAGTATCTTGAACAATTCCAAAGATTTTCTTGGCAAATCTCATTTCTGAATGCTTTGTATATAAATTCCATCATCAGCTTCAGCTGCTATGGCAACTAGATTATTTTGGAAGTGACTTGAAATGAGTACCACTACACATCTAGCATCTTTTGCAGGAAACACAAAAGATGATGAGATTTGATCCACTCTAAATTTCAAAAATGCAGCATCAATTTTCATCCCTGAAATCTATTTATGCCCCTATTTGCAAATTAATAGATAACAACCTGATACAACTCCATGGGAGCACAAGGGGAGAGCATTTCATTTTATTCCCTAACTGTTCACATTAAAGAATCACTTAGATCACTTGGGTACTTTCTTCCCAGATTTATTGGACCACTTTTCAAAAAGAGACTATAGACAACTTAATGTAATCAGAATAATCAAGTGGAAAGTATACAGTTTCCATAGGTATAGTATAGTCCCAGCTCCTCCCCACGCCACCTTCCTACCCTGCTTAAAGTGGTACATTTATCAGTCAATGACTCTACCCTGACACATCATAATCATCCAGAGTCCACAGCTTACATTAGGGTTCAGTCCTGGTGATGGGCATTTTGTGAGTTTAGACAACTGTATAGTGACATGTACCCTTCATTACACTATCATACAGAAGAGTTTCACTGTCCTAAACCCCCTCCTTTTTTTTTATAGAGACAGAGTCTCACTCTATCACCCTCAGGAGAGTGCCATGATGTCACAGCTCACAGCAACCTCCAACTCCTGGGCCTAGGCGATTCTCTTGCCTCAGCTTCCTGACTAGCTGGAATTACAGGCACCCGCCACAATGCCTGGCTATTTTTTTGTTGCAGTTTGGCCGGGGCTGGATTTGAACCCTCCACCCTCGGTATATGGGGCCGGCCCTACCCACTGAGCCACAGTCTCTCTTTTCTACCTATTCATCCTTCCAACTCCCCTGAACCCTTAGCTACTACTGATCTTTTTACTGTCCTCATACATTTCTTTGTCTAGAACATCTCATCTTGGAATCGCACAGTACATAGTCCTTTCAGACCAGCTTCTTTCACTTAGTAACACACATTTAGTGGTCTTCCAAGTCTGTCTATGGCTTGATAGCATGTCTTTTTGTCACAAATAATACTGTGTTGTCTGGATTTACCACAGTTTGTCACTGAAAGACATTTTTATTGCTTCCAAGTTTTGACAATTATGAATAAAACTGCTATAAACATTTGAGCACAGGTTTTTGTATGGATGTAAGTTTCTAATTCATTTAGGTTATAGCAAGGAGGGCAATGGCCAGGTCATATGATAAGAGTATGTTTAGTGGGGGGTTTGTATTTATGTATTTATTTATTTATCTATTTATTTTATTAAGTCATTTGTACATAGATCAAGAATACATTTATGCCTTTGTGGGATTCAAAGTGTTGATTATTTGTACAAATTGGAGTGCTTACATCTTACTAATCAACATAGCTTTCACATCATTTGCCCAATTACAGCGTTAAGACATTCGTGTTCTACACCTGATAGACCCAACTTGTACTTGCATTATATTCCATAGGTGTGGTCCCCCTACTAACCCTCCCTCTATCAACCCACTTTCCTCCCTTCCCCTCTCTCTCCCTTTCCCTCCTGCATCCTAGGCTATAGTTGTGTTTCATTTTTCATATGCAAGTGTGAGTGATTATAAATTGGTTTCACAGTAGTACTGAGTACATTGGATTTTTTCCATTCCTGAGATACTTTATTAAGAAGAATATTTTCCAGCTCCACCCATGTAAACATAAAAGAGGTAAAGTCTCCATTTTTTTAATGCTGCATAGTATTCCATGGTATACGTATATCACAATTTATTAATCCATTCACAGGTCGATAGGCACTTGGGCTTCTTCTATGACTTGGCAATTATGAACTGAGCTGCAATGAACAATCTGGTGCAAATATCTTTCTTGCCAAATGATTTTTGGTCCTTTGTATATACACCTAGAAGAGGAATTTCAGGATCAAATGGCAGGTCTACATTTAGATCCCTGAGTGTTCTCCAAACTTCCTTCCAAAAGGAACATACTAGCTTGCATTCTTACCAGCAGTTTTGTAAGAAACTGTCAAACTGTATTTCAAAGTGGCTGTGCCATTCTGTATTCCCACAATACGTGAGAGAGGATTGCCTTACGGCCTAGAGAAGATTGCTTTACATCCTATTTGCTTCCCATCCTTGCCAATATTGGGTGGTGTCAGCATTTTAAAATTTGGCCATTTTAATGGGTGTCCAATGGTATCTCCTTGTTACTTGGATCTGTAATTCCCGAGTGACATACATGCTGAGCTTTTTTTTCATATGCTTATTTGCCAGACCTCCTGTGTACTCAGATCTCCACCAAGACCTGAGTTTCCCACCAAATCCTGTACCACAGAACAGAAACTAGCCTTTCAGCAATTGGTTGGCTGTGGATTTAATCAAAGAACAAGCCGTGGTTCTCACACTCTATACTGCTGAGCTACTATTCCTGGATCACTGAAATAGCTAATTTTGTTTGTGGGAGCAAAGAAGGCTGTGTGGAAATAGAAAGTAATCCAACACCCAGACAATTTAATATGTTATTTAGACCCGTGCACCTTAACTGTATATATGAAAAAGGATCAAACAAGTTCTCAAACCCTATGCTTAGGCCATAACACTGGGGAGTTTATTTAGAATCACCAGCATTTGCTTAAAAGTCCACAAAATAAGACGATTTGTTCTTGCTTCAAGTTCTCATAGGGCATTCCCCTGAATATTTGGGGGTGATGGTTAGCAGGTGCAGAGGCTAAGCAACCCAGATGAACTGATGGAGGGCACAGCATATCACGTGGCGTGTGTGTGGAAGGACTGTGTGGAGATGGGGAGAGAGGCTTTGCGCACGTGTGCTAGGACCCTGAAGAACCAGCATCCTCATTAAAAGTTGTGAATTTATTATAATAATGAGAAATCCATTTTCAAAGTAAACTGATGAAGCTATCATTCATTTTCCTCTAAAAGCTTAATGATTTTACTTTTAAGATACTTATGGTAGTAAAGGTTTCTATCTCAGCATTTTAGTGCAGAAACAAGCTTTTACTGACCTTTTGAATAGAATAGAAAGCAATGTGCACCATCTTTATCAATTTCAAAATGTATTTCTAACAGCTGAATCCTTCAAAAGTATACTTTAAATGGATAGTCAGGGCAAGTAATATATCAGAAGTGTCAATCAAAGGAGGAGAAAAACTCTGCAACATTCACAGATGTCACTCCTAGCCACTCCTTCAATTTAAAAAAGTGTTTTGAATAACCACAATATTCCAAGTGTGTAAACATGCACTTTAACTATGTAAAGTCCATGTTTATGTTAAGATGAAAATAGGCATAAATTACATTTATAAATGCTATATTAGAAGATCACAAGTTCTGGGCCAGAGCTATGCGTATGATAGGGCCTTAAACAGGGTGCTTATCAGACAGTGCTTCTGAAAGACTGGATATCTTATGAATTAACTCACAATTACTAATTGTAATAATTGTAATCCATTGCAATTCTTTTGATCCAGAAAAAAAAAAGGTTGTTTCATTTCTTAATAATCAAATTTGAAATAACTCTTATCTGGTATATTCTTCAAAAGTTTTAAATTTTTCATTTTTATTATTTTTATTTTTTATTAAATCATAACTGTGTACATTGATGCATTTACGGGGTTCATTGTACTGATTTGATATACAATGTGAAATGCTGACATCAAACTGATTAACACATCCATCACCTTGCTCGCTTATTTGTTGTGGTAATGACAATTATACTCTTTTCTTAATAGTTTTGAAACGTACCATTGCATTATGCACATTAGGTGAGGTCCCCCCAAATGTCCTCCTTCTTCCAGGCCCCCACCCATCCCTCCTACTTTCTGGACTATAGTTATGTTTTATCATTCGTATAAATGTGTAGGTAATTACATATTGATTTCATAGTAGTACTGAGTATACTGGATACTTTTCTTTCCATTATTGAGATACTTTACTAAGAAGAATATGTTCCAGCTCCGTACAGGTAAACATAAAAGATGTGATGTTTCCATCTCTTTATGGCTACATAGTATTTCCATGGTGTGCATACACCACAATTTGTTAATCCATTCGTGGGTCGATGGGCACTCGGCCCATTTCCATGTCTTGGCATTTATGAATTGGGTTGCAGTAAACATTCTGGTGCAAATGTGTTTGTTGTAAAATGATTTTTGATCATCTGGGCACATACCTAGTAGAATTGCAGGATCAAACAGTAAGTCTACTTTTAGTTTCCTTCAGTATTGTACAAACTTCTTTCCAAGAAGGCCATGTTAGCTTGCATTTCCATCAGCAGTGTAGAAGTGTTCCCTTCTCTCCACATCTACACCAACATCTGTACTTTGGGGATTTTGTGATGTGGGCTAATCTTACTGGAATTAGATGATATCTCAAAGTGGTTTTGATTTGCATTTCTCTGATGATTAAAGATGATCAGCATTCTTTCCTGTGTTTGTAAACCATGCACCTGTCATCTTCAGAGAAGTTTCTGTTCAAGTCTCTTGTCCACATAGGAATGGGGTTATTTGTTCTGTTCTTATTGATTAGTTTCAGTTCTCAATGGATTCTAGCTATCAGATCTTTGTCAGAAGCATAACCTGCAAACATCTTCCCCATTCTGAAGGTTGTCTGTTGGCTTTACTTACTGTGCTCTTGGCTGTGCAGAAGTTTTTTAGTTTGATCAGAAGTATTTTTGGTGTTGCTTCAATTGCCTGGGGCGGGGGAGGGGGGTCCTCCTCATAAAATACTCTCCCAGGCTGATTTTTTCAAGTGTTTTCCCTGTTTTACATTTTTCAAGCCATTTGTTTATTAATGGTACAATTGTTTAATCTTTTTTTCAGATTCTTTTGCAAGTTTTAACTGCTTTCACTGGCTAATTTCCTTGTCCAAGTTTTCACAAAATACTTTACAAATGAATATAGGGTTTTCAGCCTTTCTAACCCCACTGACTAGTTCTCTAACTTATTAATAGAAAACATGTAACTGGAGAAACAGCTATTCCTACAAAAACTGACTCTGAACCACACGTCATGTTCAATTCCAGGTTTCTCCATCAAGTCATATCTCATCAGTCGTCTGAGCTCTCACAGGCTCAGGCGTGGCCACTGCTGATAAAAAGCAGACCACGTTCTTCCGGGACAGAGGCAGAGAACTGGAGTAGACGCTTTCCTACAAGGCACTTATTAAAAGAATAAAATCACCTTACAGCTGGATGGGCTGTGAAGGTTTTCTGACACTTTTCCCACCTTTTTTATAGAAGGAAAAAGACACAAAGTAGTGAAGTCAATTCCTCTGAGGTTATTGGAACTAGCCCATGGCACTGAATTTGGAAATGGTTTATGAGTCCTGAAGTATGGAATTCACATCAGAATAAATAGAAAGAAAATCAATATGTTTTTGAGTAACTGTAAGTAACTCTATCTTCTGTCTCTGTCTCTCTCTCTCTCTGTCCTATCTTTCTCTCTCTTTCCCATATCCACATATCCATACAGTCAAAACCCCAGGTACCTACTTTGGAAAAGGTTAACTGGAAAAACAGATTTTATGTGACTGGTTGTCCCAGCATTTTTTTTTTCATAGTGCACTAATAACAAGGCAATGAAATGGTGTGTAAGGAAGAAAGGCTGTGACAGTGAAATACAAGTCCTCTGCAGGCAAATCAGTGTTTGTTCACCTGTTCAGTGTGTTCTGTTTGAGTAGATTTTTACTGAAAGAGTCTATTGTGTTTCCTGTGGTTTAAATATTATTTTTTCAGCGTTGCTATAAATGTGACCGTAGAAAATCCTCTTGTTTCTGCCCAATCTCTATCTGCAATTTAATGAATGAATCATTCACAGAGAGGACCCCGAGATCATCAAAATACGATGAGTGGGCCCTCCAAGTGTGCTTTCTCTATGCCCTCCTAATCAATTCAGAAGTGTTCAAAGGAAAACTTACTAAATTCATGTGCCTATTAATAATGCCACAATGAAGAAGAAACTAATGAAAATTCAATGTAACCAACCATCATGGGAGATAAATAACAAATGCTATTAAGTAAAAATAAACATGAGATGGTTTTGAGGGTTATCAATTATCTTGGTAATTCCCACTTAGTAAAGACAGTGGGTAGGCCCTTTCAATATATTTCAATTATTTCATGGATAGATCTCAACAAACCATTGAAAGAGCTTTAGGCATTCATTCAAACCAACTAAAAGACATAGGCGGCATTTAGAAAATTAAAATCTAGATAGGGAGAAGATAAGAAGAGGTTGCTAGCTTTTGATGACCCATTCTGTAGTAGGCTTTCTGCCAGGCCCTACTCATGGTTTTGATCAAGGCATGCAAAGTCTGCAATGGAAAGAAAATTCTATAAGCACAAGAGCCATATTTGCTTTGGTGCTTTCCTTCCTGTCCTTCCAGAACCTGTGGTGTCTGACACACAATAGATGCCAGGTCAACACATATCGATGAGTGACTAAAGGAAAGGAATGTCTTCTCAGAGCAGAGATGAGTCCCAAGCTTCACAGCACTGACTGAGGGTCCTCAGCAAAAGTCACATCATCCTTATCCTCAGGGTACAGAAATCAGGGGCAATAAGGAAATGCGTGCGACAAAGGTTTGAGTTGTATACTGAAACTTGGCTTTTCACCTCATTCCAACAACTGATTTAATTCTTACGATTTTATACTTAAAATATTTATGTCTATAGGCCAGGTGCAATGGCTCATGCCTGTAATCCTAGTACTCAGGGAGGTCAAGGCGAGTGGATTTCTTGAGCTCAGGAGTTCAAGAGCAGCCTGAGCAAGAGGGAGACCCCATCTCTACATAAAAAAGAAAACTAGCCGGGCATTATGGAGGGTGCCTGTAGTCCCAACTACACGGGAGGCTAAGCCAGAGGACCACTTAAGCCTAAGAGTGTGAAGCGCTATGATGATGTCATAGCACTCTACCCAGGGAGAGAGCGTGAGAATCTGTCTCCAAAAAATAGAAAAAGGTTTGTACATATGGACACAAACATCCTTACCCAGGAGAAATTAGGAATAACTTTGGAGACAATGATCTTTGTTCTTCCTCAAGGGCCTCTTTCAGACAACGATGCCAACTAGAAATGGTGCCACTGCAGTTGCTAAGGAGTGAGGAGAACGTGGGAAAGGTGAAGGGCCCCTGAGTGCTTTCTTCGGCCTGCAGCCCAGGGCAGACACCAGAACGGAAACGCAGACCACAGCCAGCCCGGCCTCCCAATCAGATCCCTGAAAGTCCATTCACCAGAGAAGTACCCATGATCCCATTTTGGTACTTAGCATAGAATCACCAAAATGCTAGTCTAAAACAACTATATTCTAAAGAGTTCAGTTATATTTAACTTGTCAATTGCTGAGGTGGGAGGGCAACATTCTTTTTTTACATCGATGTGGATAAAAACCTGGGCAAAGCATCTGCTCTGCAAAACAACAGCAACAAGCCGGATAGAGAGCCAGAGCAAACTGTCTTTTACCAGCTGGTCCATTACCTGGGCACCCGAGAGAGGCTGGTGCTCAGCTGCATGAGTACCTCGGAGGACCTGGGCAAGACAGTTGCTAAGTCTTTGAGATTTCTATCATGGCCTGGATATAAATGCCCTTGCTCTAGTGGATTTGATCATGACCTTGAGCTGCTTTTGCCAGCATGCTCTCCAGGCCTGTTTATTGATTTACCCAAGTACTTACAGTCTACTGTGTGAGAGTCCTCTTAGCTTAACTCACACAAAAAGACAGTCCATTCAGCAGGGGGAAGAAAGGAGCATTCATTGAGGGAAAACTAGTTAATGCAGAAATTTTGTTCCAAAGATGTTGGATTTTTAAAAATTGCACGGACCAGTTCTTACAAGACCAGGTGTTCTCAGCCCTTTCATGCTGCCTACATAGACGGCAGTGGTCAGCTGCCTCAGGGGGGGCACTGATGAGTGAACAGACAGACAGAAAGGAATGCAAAAGCTATTCATTGGATTTCATTTGTTTACTTCCCAATGACTACTGTCACATTCAAGGTACGTAAGGACTCAAAAGAAAATGACAAAAGTTAACAACATAAGGAGTCCGGAAGAACCAGAAATCACCCACTCTGATTGTGTGGCAGACCACCATGAGGAAAGTTGATTACCCAAAGAAATTTTTTAAATGTTGAGGCATCTGCTTTTGACATTATAGGCATCTGCCATTTGCCACTGGATACGCAAGATATTACACACGATAAGCTCATCCCGTAAAGCGTTACTAGAATCTTGCATGTGACAAATTTGGTAGAATGTGAAGGTCTGGGGAACATTGTGTTATAATGATACACTTTACAGTGCCTTTTCCCAGACAGGAGTTCTGGTTTATTGAACATTTAGGAAAGAAATGCAGATTGTGACATTTGATTCTCTGGCAAAGGAGAATGCAAACACAAGGCAAAATGCAAATGTTAGAATTAGTCTCCTATTACAACCCTGCACTGAACACATGCACTAGAGTAGCACAGATTTCCAGATCACCACAATTGTCTCAGTTTCACAGCTCACCACACAGCACCCAGACTCTTCTTATTTAATTTAAAAGCATTGATTTTTGTTACGCTGGCATTAAGTACCCTTAAAAGCTCAAGTGACTGGTGTGGTGACACCATGGTGGCCGCTAGTTGCAAGACAGCATCAGAGCAAGATGAGAAATGCAGCAGCCCCAAAACAGCATTCAGGCTGCCTGGGAAAATTTCCAGCACAAGTTAATCAAGCACATTTCCCAAGCAGGCAAGATGTTTGCTACTTCTTGATGTCCAAAAGGTAGATTATTTTTCCCCCAAAACAACTAACATTCATTACAAGAGGATAAGAAACCAACACTTATAGTCATGACTATCTTTATGAAAAAAGTCAAGAACCTGAGAAATTGATTACTAGCAGGCAAGAGTTTTCTTATATATTCAAGGAAGCCACCCTCTCTTACATTTATTTATCTTGGGAAACAGTATCAATTAAGACTTGGATGAAGAAGGACTGTGGAGGGAGGGTGTATGAGTGTGAATGAATGAATGAGACAGAGACAGAGGAGAGAGAAGAAAAAATATGCAACACAGAAAGACAGGAATGTGTATTTTACCTGTGTCCTGCCCACCACCATCACAAAGTTACCAAAACCCAGAACAGTATCATGGGCATCACAAAATTCCCAGGAGGTCAATGACTGCCCATGACGAGCAGCTTAGAGCAGTGACTGATGAGGGAGAAATTCTCAGTCTGTCACTGTTTCTGTCCCCCAACTCAGAACTGTCCCCTTTCTTTTTTTTATTTTTCATTTTTTGAGACAGAGTCTTACTATGTCACCCAGGGTAGAGTGCCGTGGTGTCACAGCTCATAGCAACCTCAAACTCTTGGGCCCAAGCAATTCTCTTGCCTCAGCCTCCCAAATAGCTGGTAAAAAATGCCTGGTTATTTTTTCTTGTGGTTGTCATTGTTGTTTAGCAGGCAAACAATCAAGCACTGATTTGAAGTGGTGGCTGATTTCTGTGGTGTAAATACTACCCACAGGACCAATTTCAAGCTCCCAATGCTTAATGTGGATTGCAGAGATGAGAAGAGATGAGGAGTTTATTTACAAGATGCAAACAACCTCCAAAGCAAGGATAAAAGGAAATAGAGTAAAAAGACTAGGAAGTTAGGAGTTTGGAGTATTGCCTCCTTTTAATATAATTTAATGAACTCTAAATTCATTAATCAATTCAGTGTTGATTATTGAACACTGGCTGTGTTAAATACAGCCAACACATAAAGTTACTGAGAATTTAACAATTGGCTCTCATGAAACAGCACAGGTTGACTGCTACAAACCACTGCAGCTTGGTTTCCAGTAAGCAAACAGTTAGGATAATCCAGAGTCAAATGCAGGAGCAGACTTGCCCTTTTCTTTGTGCATTCCTTTTTTCTTGGGTCTCCCAAAGTGCACGAGGAAAGCTACACTCTCAACCTTCCATCTGAATCAAACCCTGAACCTTGAGCCAGGCTTCTTACTCAAGAACTCATGAAAATGAGTATTTCATGCCCAACCACCCAGGATTGCAGTAATGAGTTTGGGGAGAAAAGTAACTACAAACCGGGCACCCTTTATAAAACATCTCTATTGTTAGCATTAGTCAATGCTTTTCCTTGGATTATCAATGTTTCAAACTTCTGCTTCTTGGCCACTCATCAGTTATTTCTGTTCTATGTATTTAAAGGTTCTGGCTATACCTTACAAGGACAAAAATATCATCATCTCCTTTGCCAAAGCAGAAGATAACATTTGGTGGTAAACACTGAATCCTATGTCATCCCAGCTCTTCAGAGATTTCCTTTCAAGGTCTTGGCTTCCCTACATACACTAAATTTCCTTTCTTGTATAGATACATGAAACCATCTCCCGCTACCTTTGTGCTCCTGACTCACTTCACCTCCCAAAATAAGACCATAATACTTACTCTTGTATAATATATTTGTCTTAAGTACTATAGACATAGCCCCTGTCACCGGGCATTCATAATCAAAGAGTAAGCATTCTGATTCTGATAGAAATGGGTGTGTAAAGACATACACACACATACAGGCACACACAGACTAAAGGTTGAAATTATTAAGTCAATCTTGGAATCCAAAGAGCAAACACTAACATAAGTATCTCAATTTTATAATAAGTAATGCTAAAACTATAGACAACTATAATAGTTCACATTAAGTATAAAACACAACTTGGTTGGAATTTATCAACTAGGTGACATTTAAGAGCTCCCCACTTTAAAAAGTCAGTTTGGGGGAGGCGGAACAAGATGGCAGACGAGTAACAGCTTCCTTGCAGTTGGCCACGGTGAGACTGGGGAGAGAGGACTTCAGGCATGTCTGCCAGGCAGGATCTGCCCAGAAGCTTCCCTTTGGGGACACAGGGAGACAGCATGAGGCTTCTGGACACCCTGAGGAAGGCTAAAGCGGCGGAGATTGGGCAAGTGGTTGCGTCTGTTCATTCAGTCTGATCCTGTCGGCGGGTGTGAGTGAGGTAGCAGTGGGACTGCAGGCTGGAAGGGCCTTGCCTGTGAGCCGTTTGGGTTTCTTTTGGACTTGGCACTTGGTTGAACTGCCTTGGGAGAACTTGGGCAGGAGTACGTGGTTTTTTGAGTGTTGCCTGGGGCCCCAGACTGGGCCACCAAGCCAGACAGAGCTGCCAGTGTTTGGTGGTGGATTGTGTGGAGCCATTGTGGGAGAACTGCCCTGGCAAGCTCCACCCTCAGGGTCGCAAAACAGGCATTGGGCGGGAGCAAGTAATCTAGTGACTGAGCAGCCTAAAGGCAGGGACTGAGACGCCTTGCAGCCTTAGCCCTCAGGGG
>CAUYON010093882.1:0-80799 GCA_963573935.1 Arctocebus calabarensis | reverse complement strand
CTAAAGGCCTAAAGGAGGAGATGGGGAAAGACTGGGAGAGAAACGGAGAGAGCTTCTCTCTCCCCACTAGAATTTTCTCCCTCTACCAGGTGCCTTAATGTTTTCTGTATTCTTTTCTTTCTTTTCTGTGAATAAATTCTGTCTTACAAAAAAAAAAAAAAAAAAAAAATCAAAGAATTGAGCAAGTAGTATTTCAAGCTTTTAATGAATGACCTTAATGCAGAAGCTTGTTCCAGGAAGGATTTAAGGCAGCTGATGTAAACCTGAGGCATGTAAGAGTCGGCAGGGACAGTGAGGGCCACAGAGGAGTGACTCTGATTGGCCCTGGAAGAATGAGTGGGCTTAGATAAGTAAAGAACATTTCGGATTTGGAGAATCTGAATTGACTATTTTCAAGGAGAATTGTATTAGAAGATAATTAAGATGTTTTAAGTACACCGAGATACCTTCTTTGAGCTGTGATACTGTAATCTCTGAACTAGTGTGTGAGAGATACTTTATCAACCCAAACATACAAACATTTGACCTGTCAATTAATCTGTCACTGAGTGCCAGTGACAAAGCTAGTCAGTATTGGGCCAGAAACTCCCCCTACTCTGCCCTGTCACTAACCAATTCTCCCACATCCTACTGTCATTCGTCTTGCCATGGCTCTGAAAACATGGTATTGCTTAAATGCAATTGTTCTAACATGGTGAATGAGATTAGGCCCATTTCACAGCTGGGGAAACTGAGATCGAGAGGGATTAGGAACTTTGTCCAAGTCCTATGACTTTTTGTTGGTGGAACCAACTAATTGCTGGGAGACAAAGCCCATGTTCTCTATCCACTCTACCATGTACTCTCCTTGGAGCAGAATGAAGACTCCCCAGGCAGCTTTTAGCTAGTATTCTGGATTTGTTTAAAATCCTTATGAGATGTTAACAGCTTTAAGTCCTGTGGCGGTATGGGAGACCCGAACACCTGGGTGCATTTTCTTTTATTCTGTCTAACAGGGACGCAGACCTCAGGCTTCCTTCGTAGAACCTCGCTTTTGATGTGTCTCTGTTTTCTTCATTCAGGAGAACAGATCAGCATTTCTCATGCAAGGCTTGGTTGGCTCTGTGCCCATCTCACTTTTGCAATGAATTTAGCAACATCTGCTTTGCCCATTAAAGTGATTTTTTCTCTTCCTGGCCCTGAGCCTGTATGCTTGCTGCAATTGATTACCAGCAATTTCCTTCCCAAACCAGAGGGTTCAGTGAACTCTAAATTGAATTGTTGCTCACTGGTCTCCTTTGGACCAATGCATATGGCTTACGTGCAGAATGGTCAAGCCGCTCAGTTCCCGAATCTATAGGCTGATGATTCTGGTTAAACACGGAGGGTGGTGGTGGGGGACCTGGTAAGTGACATTTCCCATTTTGAACATAGTGGCTTAGGGCTGTGGTCATCTCTAGATTTCTCAATTTCAAACCTAAGGTGGGGGAAGGGTATGAAGTCACCTTGCTTACAGAAAGGCTGATTCATTGCACACACCCTCCTTTCTTTCAGTCAAATTGCAGCACCAATGTCCTCAGCTGACTAGAGGCCTTACCTAGAAGATGAGACAAAATATCGTGAGCTTTAGAGGTAGCTTCTAAAGACCTCAGGAAGATGCGAATCATTGTATACAACCATGGGTCCCTCTAAGAAGTTCAGGCTTTATTTGAAAGTAAAGCAAAGTCAAAAATGATTCTGGGCAGGCCTCCCAGTCCTGTAGCTCCGTTTTGCTAACCCGAACCCCTTACCTAACCCAACCCAGGAAGGCTGCTCCTTTTTCTTCCCCCCTATAGTCCTACTACCTGGCACCTCAAGGACACAGAGTATGCCCCCACGAGAAGGATGAGCGAGTGAAGAATGCTGCCTGCCTTGTGCGAAGCTTTTACATGGACACTTTGCTCTGAGTTGTTCCTGAAGTGCCTCTCCTCCCCCACAGTTGTGCCGGCTTTACGCAAGGGCAGGGAAGACGTGTTCATCAAGAAGATGCCTAAGACTCAGCAGGCTCCTCTACCATGCGCATAATCCTAAAAAAAAACTAATTAAAGGAACCCATCACTGAACAAATAGCTGCTGTTTATTAGGGTGGTTAATTTAAAGCTAGGTGTCTCACAATAAGAAAAAGGTAGCATGAATGTCTAAATCTAGGAATAGTGATAATTGCTTGAAATGATTTGAGTCACCACATGTTCTTTCTTTGGGGCGATGTTCCCTATTTCCACCACAATTGCTGACAGCAAACCCACCTGTACGATCAGCCACTTCTGAAATGATTATCACAAAGGAGACTGTTAATACCTATTCTTTGCAGAACTCTTGTGCAAACATCTTTAGCATGAGCGGGAGGCTCTTTGCTTTTATTTCCCGAAGAGATCTCATTGCTAATAGTGAGAAATAGTAGAAAAAGCAGAGTATTCCAAAAAGTGAAACTGTGAGTTCGATACCTCTTAGGCAAACAGATTCTGAGCTGAACCTCCAAAGTATTTAGGGATTCCCAGGGGTTTTTAGCTTCTAGAAAGGCCTTAGGTCTTTCTTTCTTTATTGAACATCTGTGCCTTGGTAAGTGGGCCCCATACACCTACTGAGGAAATGAGCTAGTGAACTTCAAGGGACCCTGAGCTAGGCCTTGCATGATGATATGTAGTTAGGGAAAAGAGAACCCAACAGAAAAAAGGCTGGGAAAAGGTTCTGATTGCCTGCCTTTGCTCTTAACCATCCACGGATCAGACGCGATTAAACCAAACCCTCTTCCTCACTCCAGTTCTGGCAGTGGAGAGGGAGAGACCTGAGCCGCCTGCGTAATGAACGGGATGGGCTGTGCTTGGTCAGGCTGTTTCAGTTCTGCTGCCTGTCCCTCTGGTAGCTGGGATTAAAACGCATCCTTCCCCTTTCCAGAGTTTCTGGCTCAGACTAAGCAGGACTTTTCCAAGAGAAATGGGTTGCGCTAAGATCCAATTCATTGCTCCCAGGCTGCATCTGAAATTCCAGGTCGAATAAACCATTAGGGTTAGGGAGGGGTTAACAATTTACCCAGCGCTGACTAAACCTCCTTCACCATCAAATCCCCATCACTGCCCCCAAAATGGCAGTTCACATGATGTGGAGACATAGGTAGCAGGGAACGGGTAAACACCTAATGTATTCGATTTTCAGGATCCTCCCACGAAGTCACCAAGTAGGTTTCAGAATTCCATTTTACAAATGAAAAACCAAGGCTCTGAGAATTTACTTTTTTTTTTTTTTGAGACAGAGTCTCACTCCGTCATCCTGGATAGAATGCAGTGGCGTCACAGCTCACAGCAACCTCAAACTCTCGGGCTCAAGTGATCCTCTTGCCTCAGCCTCCCAAGTGTCTGGGACTACAGGCGCCTGCCACAACACCTGGCTAAAAATTTACTCTTTTTAAAGTAACCAGTTTTTATTGAGAGTATCGGGCACTGTGGTATTACTGAGACACAGTGATAAATTAAATAACACACCCCTTTCATTAGAAATTTTATATTTGGCCAACAAATGTGATATAGCCAAGACTGGACCCTCTGTTAGCCTGATTCTAAAACTTACTTTAAGCCCTATGTACAATTCTTCTTAATCTAAGATATCTCTTGGGGACTCTCTTTGAAACTTGGCCTGCTCGACAGAGATATTACACAGGCAGAATATAAAGTAAGTTTGTCCTGTCTATTCTTCTAATTTTTCTTTTTCTTTTCTTTTTTTTTTTTTTTTGTGACAGAGTCTCTCACCTTGGTGCCCTCATAGTTCACAGCAACCTCAAACTCTTGGGCTCAAGCAATCCTCTTGCCTCAGCCTCATGACTAGCTGGGACTACAGGTGCCCACCACAAAGCCTGGCTATTTTTTTTAGAGACCGAGTCTTGCTCTTGCTCAGGCTGGTCGTGAACTCCTGAGCTCAACCAATCCACCTGTCTCGGCCTCCCAAAGTGCTAGGTTGACTGGTGTGAGTCACCATGCCTGGCAAATTTATCCTTCTAATGTTATAACCCCATGAAATGTAAGCTCATATGGGCAGGGAAAATGTCTGTCATCTGCTGGGTACACAGTTGTCCCCAAGTTGATCTATGTTCAATGAATGAATATTATCGCTCACATTTTGGTTCTTGGTCTTTTGCCTGAGGCTGGTTCCTGCCAGGTTCTCAGTGAGAGCACATTGAAACACATGTACTGTAACAAGCTTTGAGCTCCTTGTATGTAGTTGGTCTAATTCTACTTTTTTCTTAATTTTCACATGCCCTTGCACTTCCTGCTCTTTCCTGAGCCTGGAAGCAGAAGTACTGAAACACTGATACAAACTGTTCTTATGGTTTTTAGAGACTGGTTGAAACCAGGAAGAACAAGGACATCAGAAGCTGGTTCTCTCTGGGTTCTTTCCTTCTCAGAGACCAGAGTTTGGTCTTGGGACACTTGGCTATGTTTCTGCTCCTCCATCGAACTGGTTGGAATTGATCCTAGAGGTAGCTTTGCTGTTCAATGGCAGGTGGATTTTTGTTCTTTTGACTTCATTTCCCATCTGTATCGGAAAAGACATGCCTTTCTTGGGAGGCAGAGCTGATATTTATTTCCCAGTTATTTGCATACACAGATTTATAGTTGATATAGATAGATATCTATATTTGATAACAAATATTTAATCAAAGCACCTAGTTGTATCTCCTTCATGAAGTGCCCTCATGGAGCTTACATTCCAATGGAGGAAACAGAGTAAACAAAGAATTAAATATACAGTATGTTAGAAAGTGAAATTAAGAAGAGTTGAGGAATGGTTGTTTGGTGGGTATTGCAATTTTTTTTTTTTTTTGAGACACAGTCTCACTCTATTGCCCTTGGTAGAGTGCTGTGGTGTCACAGCTCACAGCAACCTCCAACACCTGGGCTTAAAGGTGATTTTCTTGCCTCAGCCTCCGGAGTAGCTGTAACTACAGGCACCCACCACAACAGCCAGCTATTTTTTTGTTGCAGTTTGGCTGGGGCTGGGTTCGAACTCACCACCCTCAGTATATGGGGCCAGCACCCTACCCACTGAGCCACAGGTGCTGCCCATAAGTATAGCAATTTTAACAGCATTGTGGAGAAGGCCACAGGTAGAAGGTAATATCTGAATGAAGATCTGAAGGAATTGAGAGAACAAGCTATGTGGACATGGGAGGATGGGGTTCTAGGCAGAGAAAACAGTAAGTGCAAATATCCTGAGGTTTGAAGCTGCTTGATATGTACCAGGAGCAGCAAGGTGGCCAGTAAGACTTGGAGCACCATCAGCAAGGGGAAGAGAAGACGGAGATATGGTCAGAGAGGAAATGGGGTTAGATTGTGTCATGAAAGTCTTGAGAACAGAGGAAGTCTTAGGTTCTGTGAGTGAGACAGGGAACCTCGAGAAGTTTTCAAGATGTGATCCAATAAAGTAGTATTGAATTAGCTATTTTTGCAGAAGCAATGATGCGCCTTCTGACTGGCCTGTGCATGAGAAGCAAGGAATAACAATTTGAGATTTGACTGAGTCTCCTGACCCTTTGTGGCAAGGCATTACTCACATTTTAGTTGAGGCCCAGAAAGCTCAGAGAGTTGCAGAGACTTCCTCAAGCTATTAGCCATACAAATAGTAAGTGGAGGAGGTAGGCAGCATCATTGCAGAATGCCTCATGCTTGTGTTCCTTCTGGAGGTTCAAGGGCAGAATTGTGTTCTTGCTTTTTCTAGTATCTAGAGCAGTGTTTTCCAAGCTTTTTAAAATCTCACAGCACACTTGAACCTATAAACTTCCATGGTACGCTTAAATTATGTTGGAAAGAAAAAGAGTAAAATGAAGAATATACTTGTTTTGAACTTCTTTGGAAAATAGTTTAATTAATAATCTTTAAAAATTTTCTCAGTACCCATAAGCTCTTCTTATGACATATCAGTGGGCCTTGGCAGAAAATCACTGGTCTACAGGCTGCCCACATTCGTTGGCTTGGGCCCTCGTCACCTTTCGAGCTGCTAATATCACATCCCTCTGACCTTTCTTTCACTCTCAGTGTCTTTCTTCAATCCTAGCTAGGGAAGATTCTCCACGTTTAAAGATTCATGTAGTTAAGTTAGACTCACCCAGATGATCCAGACTATCTTCCCCTTCTAATCCTTTGTAAATTTAATCATCTGCAAAGTCCTTTTGCCATGTAAGGTAACATAGTCACAGGTTCTGGAGATTAGGACAAGCCCAATTTCGAGGGACATTTTTCTGCCTACCACAATTATGAAACACTTTCTATGTCTTATTGCATTTTATTTATTTTTGAGACAGAGTCTCACTTTGTCACCCTTGGAGAGAGCCATGGCATCATAGCTCATAGCAACTTCAAACTCCTGGGCTAAGGGATTCTCTTGCCTCAGCCTCCCGAGTAGCTGGGACTACAGGCACCCACCTCAACACCAAGCTATTGTTTTAGAGACGGATCTCTCTTTTGCTCAGGCTGGTCTTGAACTCCTGAGTTCAAGTGATCCACCTGCTTTGGCCTCTCAAACTGCTAGGATTATTGGTGTGAGCCACTGCACCTCACTTTCTTATATTCAAACAACATAGGAAGGCAAGAATGTTAGCTTATTTAACAATGGTTAAACACCAGATTTAGTGCATGTCAAGGGAGTTTAGAAGAGGCTGGGATAATTAAAGGCAAGTCAGCTTATTAAAGTGACTCAATGCCTTATGTTAAGTAGTATGTTTTGAGTCTCCCGAAAATGTAGGTGCGGGATGGAGTCAGGAATGGAGAAAGTAGATAAAGAATATAACAGTTGATTTTGGGTCCTTCTAGGTCTTTAAATAGAATTTTAAGTGCTGAGTGATATGTTAACACACTTTACAAATACTACCCTTGCCTGAAAACCTTCCACTGGGCAGGACTCATCATTTGCTCATCTTTATACCTTTGGATCCTAACAAAGTGTCTGGCCTATTATAGGTGCTGAATAAATATTTTATTCCTGAACTAAATTTTCTTCATTCTTCATGCCCTACATTTGAAGCTTTGAAACACCTTTAATATCTTTTTTCTATTTCTAACCAATTATGTACTTTATTATACATCATTCATAAGCCTTGGGTGGTGGTGATACCCAGATATGTAGGATAATCCCTTATATTTTTGTAGACCATGACAGATACAAAGTATTTTTATTTGTATAATCTTGAAATAACTCTACAAAGCAAGTATTATTAGCTCATTTTATGGACAAGAAAATGGACTATGAGAAGTTTTTAGCTCATCTGCTGTTAGACAGCTGCTTCTTTGGTGTCTTAGCTGAAATCGAGGAAATCTCATTTTATACTTGTTAGTATGAAATATTAGTTTCCTGTGGCTGCTGCAACACATTTCCACATACTTGATGCTTTAAAACAACAGAAATGTATTCTATCACAGTTCTAGAGGCCAGAAGCCTGACATCAGTTTCACTGAGTCAAAATCAAAGTGTTGGCAGGGCACTCAGCAGTTTCTCTGGAGACTTTAGGTGAGAATTCATGCCGTTTTCTATCAGTTTCCGGGGAGTGCTGGTACTTCTTGGCTTGTGGCTGTGCTGTTCCAATCTTCGAGGCCAGCGTCTTCAAATCTCTCTGGGCGGTGTCTTCACACAGCCCCCTCTGTGTGTCTGCTCCCCTCTGCTGTGTCAAATGTCCTTCTGATAAGGTTGCATGTGATGGCAGTTAGGGCCCATCTAAACAACCTTCCTAACTCAGGATCCTTAACTGAAGCACATATGCCAAGATCCTTTTTCTAAATAAGACAACATTTATAGGGTTAGTATCAAATATCTTTTGGGGACTAGTTTTCAGGGGCCACAATATTCATAAAAATGTTCTCCCCCACTAAAAAAAAAGTTTTTCTTTATTTTTGATATTTTGAAGATTGTAAAGTAATTTAAGTTCTTTTTTTTTTTCTTTGGCTGAGGCTGGGTTTGAACCTGCCACCTCTGGCATATGGGGCCAGCGCCTTACTCCTTTGAGCCACAGGCACCACCCTAATTTAAGTTCTTTCTTATTGAAAAACTCATACTTGTAAATAGAAACAGTAATTAACTGATTATTAGCATTTGACATAATTTGTTTTGGTTTGGTTTTTGGTTTATTTTGCTGTGCCTAAATTTGCAGGTGAATAAAATAAGGATTATCCTCTTGGTCTTCTGTTCTTTTCTCTTTCCCTGCTCTTTTCTCCTGACCACAGTCTTCTCTTGAGGCCAATAGAAGGCAGTTATGTCACATAACTTGTGTTTGCTTTGCCCTGCAGCTTCAGCATATATGTATCAGGGGAACAGGAGGGGGTCTGGGTTCTGGTTATCCTTGAATCTTTCCTGCCCATCTCCCTCAGTTTTAATCAATTCTAAGGTTCTAGTGATTCTATCTACAAAGTAATTTTTTTTAAAGACAGGGTCTCACTCCGCTGGGCAGGCTGCAGTGCAGCAGTGAGATCATAGCTCGCTGCTGCAGCCTGGAGCTCCTGGGCTAAGGGATCTTTCTGCTTCCACCTCTCAAGTCTCTGGGGCTTCAGGCACACACCACCATGCCTGGCGAATTTTTCTGTTTTTTGTAGAGACAGGGTCTCACTCTTGCCCAGGCTGGTCTGGAGCCCCTGCCCTCAAGTGATCCTCTTGCCTCAGCCTCCCAGAGTGCTAGGATTACAGGCGTGAGCCATCATGCCCAGACAAAACAGTTATTTTGATCTCCCAAAGTCACATTTTTATCACATTTCTGCTAGGTGGTCACAGTAACCAGAGCTGGGGTGACAATAATCCCTACTTTCACCCCATTTCTAGGCTTCCATCCCCTCCTGTAGCTCCAGTCCTGCTTTTAGCTCTCTGTCCTGGCGTCCCCTCCCCCAGACTCCCTTCCCTTTGCATTACATGAAGTGGAATATGCTTAGCCTGCTATTCCAGGTCAGTTACATCGTGGTCCCACCCAGGCATCTCACCGACTTATGCCCCAGCTAAACAGATAGCAGGGACTGTCTGCCCTCATGCACTTCCAGCTCCCTGTACCACTGCTCGTGAGTTTCTCCCTCTCTGGGATGAATCCTGTCCCTCCCTGCTTTCTGTGGGGTGGTTGAAATTCTACCCGTCTTCTGGCTTATCTCAATCACCATCTGAAATCCCCATGAAGTCCTTGTTGACTCGCCCAGCAGGCGTGACTTATCCCTCCATTGAGCCTTCTCTAGGGGACTTTGTGCCTCTACTTGGGGGCTTATCCCATTTTACAGTTATTTGTGTGCTTGTCTTTTCTTTCTTACTAAATTATACTCTCTTTAGAGCAGGGACTAGGTCTCACTGTCGGTTAAGGTCCCCGTGGCATCTGCACACACTCAGGGCCTTCTGAGAGCTGGCTGAGCTGCTGGCAGGAGCCCACGCAGTGAGAACACTGCTGTCTAATGCATCGTTGCCGGGGAGAATGAGTGAGTGAAGGCCCACTAGGGGTGATTAGAGCCCCTTCTATTTCTGTGAGCCACATGGATTTTCATTTTCACATGTGTTCTCTCAGTGATTCATGAATGTCATTCATTTCAGTTGTCTCTTCCCAACCTTTGCTATTTCTTCATACCACCTCCACTATTATTTCCTGCGTTATTTTTACGTTGACTTACCTTTTTTAACCAAGCCTTGTCTTAAGCCATAAAAATCCACGAACATACTGGATTTGATGTGATCCTTAGACACAATGAATAATCACACAACAAGTAAGCATCTTCAGCACAGGATAGTTAAGTAAAAGGACCACACTTTGGAAAAGCCCGGCTGAAACCTGGATAGGAATTCAGGTCGCTGAGCTGTTCTTTTCCCACTAAACTAGATGGCCTCAAAACACAAAGCCTAGAAGTTCAGGTCCCTGCATGCTCCATCAGGACCGGAACCAAGATGGTCTTGCTTACCATCGTGTGGTAGGCACACTGTAATTATGTGTCCCATCAATACAGCAATTGACTTACAGCCACGCGTACACTTGCACACATATTTAAAATCTAAGTGACTGGCTCTGTGAGGGTTTGGGTTCACTCTTCCCTTTCCTCCTCACGTTTCCCCAGACTTTATTTAGGGGTGATGTTAGTTTTCCATCGCCCCGCAGCCTTTGGCTTTGCCTGTGAACCTTAGTGAGTGCAGCTGCAGCTGCTGGGCTGCCCAGCCGGCCAGTCCCTGGCCTGGCGCCCTCTCTGCTCCCTCCCCGGGCAGCTCCCTTGCTGCTGTTTGGGGGGCCCCTCACATCTGCCACCCTGCTGGGAAGCTCTTCCCAAGATGCAGTGCGGGAGAAAGGCTTCGTGATGCAGTGCGGGAGAAAGGCTTCGTGATTTACCCAGGCCTTTGGAGACTTGCTGTGGCCAGTCACTAGAGCGTCTGTCTCTGGGAATCTCTGAAGTGTCTTCACAGAAGAAAACAATTGCTCTGAAATGATAGAGACAGGAAATGGGGCCACGGCAGTGTCACTCCTGGGTGACAGGGCAGCTCCAAGTTCCCTTTCTCCACCTCACTTCTCAGCCCCTGCCTTTCCTCCTCAGAAGGAAAGAACACATTAAAATTATAAAGACTTAGTTCACCATTCAGTGTCATTTCATGTCAGACCCAGACTGGGACAAAGCAGACACCTGTCAGGTTGTAGCTGATTTTAACAAATCTCTTCAGGGGCGCACGCTGTGTCTCCTATCACTGAGGAATCACCTTCTTCAGGAGTTTGACAGCTTGTGAGAGAGATCGTCTGACGTGAGAAATGAGAGTATCTGGGACACCTCAAGCCATGATGCAGAAAGGGAACAGGGACAGAGAGGCTGCAGGCTCTAACTCAGGTCAAACACCCCTAATCTGAAATGCTGCAAAATCTGAAAAGTTTTTGAGTGCCTACGTGAGGCCACACGTGGAAAATTCTGCACCCGCCCTCATGTGAAGGGTCACAGTCAAAATGCAATGTAACTTCATTTCATGCAAAAAATTATTTAAAATATTGTATAAAATTTTCAGGCTATGTGCATAAAGTGTATAAGGAAGGATCAAATGAATTTCGTTTTTAGACTTGGGTCACATCCCCAAGATATCTTATTACGTCCAAATCTGAAAAATAGTCCAAAAATCTGAAAAAACCTGAAGTTTGAAACACTTTTCTGGCCCTAAGCATTTAGGATAAGAGCTAGTTAGCCTGTAGGAGCAATGTTCCCCAGCTTTGGGGTCAGAAAGAAAGCAGTTCAAATCTGCCGATGTTAGCACAGCCAGGGGTGCGGAACTTTTCATGTTGGAAGGGCACATTTATTTAACTAGAATCAAATAAGACCTCATTCAAGAAATTTCAATTAGACTTACTTCACAATGTACATTATTTTGTTAAAATCAAACTACGATGTACTAAATAATTTGAAAACATAAAAACTATTTGTTCATTTTAAAGTTAACTAATCTCTTAATGACTTTGTTGTGTCTGCTTTTTGTTGGAAAACACTTGAATATATGATTGCAGAGTGCAAGTCCGCAGTTTCAGTTTATCCTCTAGATGGGCATCAGTCACTTGTGACCTCAAGGGCATCTTGATTTTGGTTAGGTAGGAGAATACAGATTCACAGTAATAAGTGGTTGAAAATCAAGAAAACGTTTTTTTGGGTGTGTTGCTAAAGGCATGGGTATTCTACTGCATGCTTCCACTGGCTCTCTCTTAGCATTAAAAATGACTTGGAAATGCCATCTACTAAGAGCTGTAGTTCAACTCCACCTGTACTTCTTTTCTTTCTTTTTCTTTTTTTTTTTTTTTGAGATAGAGTTTGACTTTGTAGCCCTTGGTAGAGTGTAGTGGCGTCATAGCTCATAGCAATCTCAAACTCTTGGGCTGAGCAGGTGTCCACCACAATGCCCAGTTATTTTGTTGTTGTTGCAGTTGTCATGGTTGTTTAGCTGGCTGGGCCAGGTTCGAACCCCAGTGGCTGGGACTGCAGGTGCCCATCACAATGCCTGGCTATTTTTAGAGATGAGGTCTTGCTCTGGCTCAGGCTGGTCTTGAACCTGTGAGCTCAGGCAATCCACCTGCCTCAGCCTCCCAGAGTGCCAGGATTATAGGAGTGAACCATTGCACTCAGCCTTCCACCTGCAATTCTTTAGGTGCCTTGGTGATATCAACTAGGAGAGGCCAAAATGCTACCAGAGCATGATGTCATGATCTCAAAGTCAGTGAACCTTTCAACATATTCTCCAATTTCTAGGTCTGTAAGAGCTGTGTACTCTTCAAATGATCCACATGTATCATCCTGCCTATCAATGACTTTTGCTAACTGCGAACATGTTCATCTAAAATTTCCTTTTGAAAAAAAAATAAAATAAAATTTCCTTTTAAAGAAGTGTTTTGAAAAAAGATAGCTTTTTCCTAAAATGTTTGGATTTTTTGTCATGTATCATATATGGACTTAGTTTTACCTTACAAAGAAATATTCAAGTCATTTCGATTTGACATATTATCACACAGAAATGCTGCATTCCTGTAGGAATCCTTTATCAATAATTCACAATGCTGATTCTGTCCTCACAGAGATAAAATTTTGGCTAACACCTGTCTTGACAATAGCCAATGCACTTTAGAATGACAGAAAAAACCCACACTGAATACCTCTTGGTTCAACTTTAGCAGGTTATGAAACTGACAATGCTATGTTGCATATGCACAAACATAGTTAACAATATTTATAACTTGTTGCCAAGTATCAGTTAAAATAGTAGCTTTAGCACAGACATTTTGTTGGTGTACAATAAGGTGAAAAGAAATGAGGACACCCAGATTTGTTGATACTACTTCTTATCTATGCAATAGCCCTTTTTGTTTTCCTGTCGTGAAAGGTACACCTTCTGTATAGACACTCACTAAATTTGCTGGGTTCAGGCCAGCTTTACAACATGTTTCTTGAAAGTTGTTGAAGATATTTATTCACCATGTTTTGTTTGCAAGAGACTCCCCAAATGACTAACTCTTTGTAACAAAGAAAATATTCTATGATGACCCAAATGAACTATAACACCTGCACTGAGTCAGTAGTATCAGTTGATTAATCCACAGAGATTGAATAATATATACTTTCCTTTTGAAGTATTGCATGAAGTTGTTCTATTAAGTTGAAGGCTAATTCATGCCACCTTCTTGAGAAAGGCAGTTGTTTGTACTTTGAAATGTTATCAAGGTCTAAACATCCTACAGCTTTGACAATGCATTCTTTCACAATTTCCACATCACTTAATAGCTTCCCCTTTTTTCACCCGTGAGTATATAAGCTACTTTATAAGTTGCTCTAGTCGAATTATTTCCAGGTCTTATTTCTACTTGAAAGAATTGTCTCTACTTTTGCTTTTTATCTTTAAATTTCTGCAACACAACCTTTCATACCTCTCCCTCTAATTCAAAATATTTACAATATTTTGATATTGTAAAAATATTTTAATATTTACAATATTTTGAATAGAAAATACAAAATATTTGATTTAGGCTGAATTGTGGTCCTTGTGAGACTTATACTGCTGATGAGCACTGAATGTCTGTAATATTGATATTGCACTATTACAAAGCAAGCAAGTCCTCTTATCTTTAGTGGGAACAAGATAATATTACAATTCCCAAATCTCATTTAAAAATCTGTTTTCTTCCTTCAGTGTTCTCTTGGTCTCCTTTGACATGATGGGTTGTTAAATAGACAGAATTAAAAAATGCTGTTGAGCTGTGCAGCTATTTACAAATTTCACTTCAAACAGAAATACAGTGTACAGTTTTCAAAAGCTGATAACAGACCAGGGTACTCCACCCCCATAAACTCTCCCCAACCAGCCTTATGCAGAAGTGGCGTCAGTCAGGTGGGGGAAGTTAGAACTAAATCATGAGTGCAGTAGCCCTAATTGTGTCCATCAATCTGGGAGGATTATTTTGTTGAAACTTATTTTATTCTTCGGCATTTTAAATATGTTCATTTTAAAAGTAAAATAAAAATATAGAGGATGAACAAAAATGTATTAATAAGAGTGAAAGAATGTATTCTGTAAAATTCGGATTCGTCAAAAGGGTGAAATAGAGGAGCTGGAAGGCCACAGGTTCCCCACCCTGACTCAGATTTTTTTTGCTTCTGTGTTCTCACTTGTAGAAGGGGAAATAATTCCTGAGTCCTGACATTGCTCCCAACTAGGATAGACTGGAGGGAAAAGATCACAGAGTATGTCACATAGAGGAATGCTAGTTCTCTCCTCTTTTCTGCCAACTACTGAATGTCTGCATCATGTGAGAATGTGAGATCGCCTCAACCTGGTGACCTCCGCTCCTTCATTAATGTTTATGCTGTTGTCCAGTACTGTGAGCGATTAAGATGAAACACACTTACGAAGCAAATTTATAAAGCTGCGAGCCCCAACGTGCTGCTCAATATGGCCGTTGCGATATGTACAGAGGCATCCTGAGCGCCGTTTGGGAGGTTAAAGTTCTTTGGCCTGCCTTTCAGTTTAGAGATTCTGCAATTGGTTATCTTTGATCTCGTGTCATTGATAGGGTAGCCATATAATTTATTGTCCAAACTTGGAAACTTTGAGAGTGAAAGGGGTACTATTAAAGTTGTACTTGAACAACAGGTGTAAGTTAGGGTAGAGGGAGGGCAATTAGTGGGAACAAACCTACAGTGCATCTTAGCAGGGTACTGGTGAAACTTATTAAAGGTAGAGTATCAATGTCTTTATGTAGTGATCAAGAAAATGCCATGAAGGCTGTCTGTAACAGTACGATCAAAATATTTTTGAATGTATATGAAGCACATCATGCCCTATGATTGCACCAATGTACACAATTATGATTCAATAAAATTATAAAAAAAAACATTTTCTTGGAGAACTCTACAATGCAGTGTTTCAAACTTCCTGCTAAGTCTCAATACATTACCTCTGAGTTTTTTATTAACTGATATAGTATTACTTTTTCCAATTTACAGTCTATGACTATCTTAAGTTTATCATTTTAAAGTTTTGCTATAATTTCTATTTTCTCATTCATGTCCTTTATTCAAGGCTTTTCTGTGTTTTTCATATAAAGACCTATGTCCTTTTGGAATATCTAAAAAATACTACAGACAGGAAAATTATATCTACCAAGGTTAATGAAACCTCTACAAAAGCAATAAGGGAGATATTTAGTAAGGTTTTATGGCCAGTATAAAAGGAAAGCATATTAATAGATTGCCCTTATGAAATCAAATCATCTGTCATGATGTAGACCTGGCAGAGCTCATGTGTAAAGATCAATCAGAGA
This sequence comes from Arctocebus calabarensis, assembly GCA_963573935.1. NCBI lineage: Eukaryota > Metazoa > Chordata > Mammalia > Primates > Lorisidae > Arctocebus > Arctocebus calabarensis. Next base: position 65,519 of record CAUYON010093882.1, on the reverse strand, counting down.
GCAAAAAACCGAATGTTAAGAATCTTACCATCTTATATAAGTCATTTATTCCTCCCATATTAGTCTTTTCAGGCTGCTATATAAAACTACCATAAAGTGGGTAAAGCAACAGAAATTTATTTCTCACAGTTCTAGGGGCTGGAAAGTCCAAGATCAACGCAGATCCAGTCAGGTCAGGGACCTCTTGCTGTGTCCTCACATGTTAGAAGGGAGCAGGGCAGCTCTTTGAGGTCTTTTGTATACTCCCGTTCATGAAGGCTCTGCCCTCATAACCCACTCACCTTCCAGAGGACCCACTTCTTAACACTATCACATTAGGATTAGGTTTCAACATATGAATTTGGGGGCGACTGTAGCATCTCCCCTTCCCAGCTCCACTTCACTCTAAACTCCTCTCTACGTCGGATAGTGACACATTCTTATGACACGCACTACAGCAACTTCTTAGGTACATTTTCAGATCTGGCTTCTGCACTACACTGTCTTTCTGTCCCTGCAGGTGTCCTGGGGGGTCCTTCTTGGTCTCTTACTCTAGTTTGCCTCCCTTCCCCAGCCACTGAGTGTTGGAGGCTGCAGACCTGACCCTCCTCTTCGTGTAAATGCACTCTCTGGGTCATCTCATTTTGGTTGATGCCACCTTCATCTTTTTAGTTGCTCAAGCCAAAAATCTTGCAGTTATACTTGGCTGCTCTCTTTCCCTCACTCTGCACATCAATTTGTTAGAAAATCCTGTGTGTTCTGTCTTTAAAGTCTTAAACTATAACTTACCAACTTCTGACTACTCTCGGTCCAAGTTACCTGCCCTTTCCTTCTTACTGCAACACAACAGTCTTCTAGGCTTCCTGTCTCTATCTTGTTAGTTTAACCACAAATCAGAAGGTAGAATGCATTAAAAAAAAAAAAAAAGAACATTACTACATCATTCTTCTGCTTAAGGTCCTGAAGTGGCTGCCTATTTTATTCAGAGGAAAAGCCCAAATCATCTAATGGTCTACAGGACATCATGTGATTTCAAGCACATTACACCTACATGACTTCCTTCACTTACTACCCTCCCCTTACTCCCTTTGTTCCAGTCCCTGGCCAACTTGCTGTAATTTGAAAACATCAGGTAACCCCCACCTAATGGCTACTCTCTCTTTCTAGAATGTTCTTCCTCCTAGTTACTCTCATGTCCTCAAGTCCCTCCTCACATGTGACCCTATTAATGTCTGGCATTGATTGCACTGTCAATACTGCTACCTGCCTTCACCCTGACCTGCACATGTGCCTGAGACCCCTCGCCTGCTCCATTTGTTCTCACATTCTTTCATTATAACGTACACTTACCTTTTTTAAACGACCTGCCATTTTTTTCTCCCCACTAGAATGTAAGCGCCTCTGGTTCTAGGAACTTTGTCTGTTTTGTTCACCTAGGCAAACCTAGGACAGTTTCAGAGCATGCTTGGTGTGTATTTGTGGAATGAGTAAAGGAACAGATCTAATTAAGGAAAACAGACAACTATGCCTTGGGTGCTACAGAAGCACAAGCAGCATATCGACTGTATTGTGAGGGCTCAGGGAAGGCTTCCTGGGTAAAAGGACACTTGAATGGAATCTCGCAGTACTTGTAAGGCTTTAGCTGGTGGAAGAGTTCTTAGCAGAGAAAATAGAAAAAACAGACACATTTTAAAAATCTAGTTAGGCATTGAATGAGAAGGTTAGGAATATTGCCTTAAAAGTGTCTAATGAATGTGGGGGAGATCATCAAACAGAGGATGGATTGGTCTGAAGTACTGAGTGTAGCACAGTTCCCAGGAAGAAGCTAGCCCCAGAGACATGAGGAACTTCCTCTGATTATATTATCTGGTCTCCCCCCGTGTCCTCTCCCCAAAAAACACACCCTGAGAACCTGTTTTACACACAAATGAGCAGCCTTTTTTGAGCATAGATTTATAAAGACCAGGCATATATAGTTTGTAGTGGTAATTTAGAAAAAATTTCCATTGAAGTTGATTTGCCACAGATATATCACTATACATGGTCATTTCTTTGTTATATAAATACACAAATGATAAATAACCTATCCAAATTGCTAGTTGTTATAATTATACAAATCTTACATATTCAAACCTAAATTTGTGTTTGCTTTTGATATCTTTGTTCTCAATAGCTTATATTAATTTTCATAATAATTTAGTATTAACTCATCATTATCACTCACTGCTGCTCCCAATTCCCCCTTGGTACCTGCAGCCTCTAGGTGCTGGTACACAAGCAAAGATCCAGGATCTTATTCCCTAGTGTGTATGTGTTTTCCTTCTATTTGAACACAACACAACTGTATTCACCTAAAATTCATATGTGAGAGCCTTAACCCTCAATGTGACTTTATTTGAAGATAGGTCCTTTGGGAGGTGAATAGGGTTAAAGGAAGGAATATGCATGGGGCTCAACTCTGAAAGGGCTGGTGCCTGTATAAAAGGAAGGGGCATGAAAGATCTCTCTCTACACCCGTGTGCACAGAAAAGAAGCTACGTGAGGACACAGTGAGAAGATGCCACCTCTGACTCATCAACGAACGAATCTGCCGGCACCTTGATCTGGGACTTCTAGCTTCTAGAACTGTGAGAAAATAAATCTGTTGCTGAATCCACCTGGCTGAATCCAGAACCTATAGTAATTGGTTCTGGCAGTCTGAGCAGACCTAGTTCCCACATGCACCCAAATGTTCAATAGTTGTGGTTTTTCATGTTGGCTGTGAATTCCCATTCATTAATTTTTTTATTTAGTATTTTTAAACAAATATTAATATATATTGAGTATCAACTATTAGCTAAGTGTTTTGCTGCAAAGGAGAGATAGACTTCATGGACTTCATGGAACTTACAGTCCAGTGCTGAGGAAGATAAAACCCATCTTAATTAGATCTGTAATTAGATCAAAGACTTCTTAATTAGATCTGTAATCCATCAGTGAAGGATCTGTACAAAGTGAAATGACAGAAAGTAGTTAAGAGAGGGTAAGACTTTTGAGGAAGGGGAAGGGGCTCTCCTGATCGGATTGTCGGAGAAGAACTCTGAAAATAAGATGGAGGTTGCAGTGAAAGACTGGCGGGGGAAAAGTTTGTCAAGGGAACACTTTGCAGGTATGTTTGAAAAGTATGAAAGAAGGCCATATTGAGGGAGGAGCAGAGATGGACGGGACCAGATAAGTAGACTCAACTTTATTCTCATTGTATTAGCAAGCTGTAATTTTTAGAAACCAAGAAAGAATTTGATTTACAGTTTCAAAAGATGATTCTGGCTGCTCTCAGACATTTTGAACATAATTAAAAGTGATGTCAGGGAGACCTTGGCAGTAGTTAAGGGAAGAGGTGACTGTGACCAGCTCTAGGAGGATGGCAGAGTAGATAGAAAAATTAGGAATTAAGCAGCCTCATCAATCTTTGAGGCAATAGGCATTTTGCAGTATGATGCTAAATGAGGGGATGTTGGAGTGCACTCCATGGGCTGAGGTGAGTGGAAGTGAAGGTCAGACTGCAGGTCAGTCCTGGAATCACAGGAGAAAGGAGAAAGCGTAATTTAGATTCCTAACGAATGTGGTTATTCTGCTCTCCAACAAATATGTATTGAACGCTTGCTTGTAAATGGGGAACACTAGTCCAGGTGTTGAGGCCGAATAAACATGGTCATTTGTTTCATGACATTTGTAATTTAATAGAAAACAGCACGATGATGGAAAAAGAATTTTGAGTATTACGAAGGTAACAAATTCATCCTGGGGTAAGAAAAAGTTGCTAGGTGCGAAATTTAAACTGATATATCAAAGATATTTAGAAGCAAAGAGAAAATAACAGGAAGAGGGAACAGTATGCTGAATGAGGAAAGGGATTCCATGAAAAAAAAAGAAGAGGGAAAGTCCAGAGGGGCAGGGCTCTTCTCAGGCTTCTGTATTTTACAATGTCACCTCACCTGCCATTCTCACCACTAGAGGAGCTTAAAATGGCACAGCCAGGTGGATCTTAGGAAGAGCTAAGCCTTCCCTGACTCAGAAACTGACCTGTCTGCCTGCGAGCTGTTTACTAATGGTATTTGGAACCTTCTCTTCTATAATCAGAAATAAAAAGTTTGCGTGGAAGGTATATGAGAGACTTGTGTATAAAGCATGAGAATAAATGATACCAGAGTTGTTTCTGTTTTGATAAGGAAACTGAAGTAAAGCATATGAGTGACATTAAAAAGAAACAAGGTATATAAAAGAGAAACTGCAGACTCTTTAATTGGCCTAATAATTTTTCTTAATTCCACATTAACTGATAATGCTCCAGTGCACTGAATTTATACCTTGAGCTGTGAAGGCCTTCCTGGCTTGCTCAATGTCCATGACAGCACTGCCTTGTATTCTGGGTCTAGGGAATAAATTATTATTATTATTGATGTTATTACCAAGTTCCTGTTAACAAAATTTTAGGCATACGATATAATATTGTTAATTGTAGGGGTCATGTTGTACAGCAGATCTCTAGAACTTGCTCATCTTGTATAACTGAAGTTTTATACCCATTGAATAGCAACTTAGAAAGTGGATGTCTTCATTCCTCTCCTTGTTTTCTTCCTTTATAACCTACTTTGGACTCCAGGACCTTCCAGACTCAAGCCCAATTCTGTTCTTGCTGATCCTCCCAGAGGCCATCATTCCCCCACTGAAATCCAGTCTTCTTAGGCTTCCATGCCTCTCTCTAAGGTAGCCCCATGCTTATCTCATTGGAAATTCATTAACGATACATTCTTTGTTTTGCTCCACCTTTAGTCTCTTAGTAGCTCTCTTGGTTATCAGACCCACGATTGCAGTGCTCGTGTTTAACCCTTATTTTACTTAATAATGACCCCTAAGCACAAGGTGAATGATGCTGGGAATTTGGATATGGCAAAGAGAAGCAGTAAAGTGCTTCTTTTGAGTGAAAAAGTGAAAGTTCTCCACTTAAAAAAGGAAAAATAGTGTATGTTGAGGTTTCAAAGATCTATAGTAAGTATGAAGCTTCTACCTATGATACTGTGAAGATGGAAAAAGAAATTCATGTTGGTTTTGCTTTCACACCTTGAACTATAAAAGTTACAGCCATATGCCTGATAAGTGTTTAGATAAGATACAAAGGGTATTAAATAGAACAAAAAAAGGAAAAGGCATTAACTTTATGAGGAATACACGGATGGAGATATTCTGATTGATGGCAATTGGATTTGGTACTATGCAAGGTTTCAGGCATTCACTGGGGGTCTTAGAACATATACCCTGGGGATCAGGGAGTCTTCTTTACTTGATTTTAGGAAACACGTCTCATTCATTTCCACAGATAGAACTAAAACTGAAGAGTGAGTGAGAAAAACTGGTACCCAGAGAAAGAGTATTAAAATCATATATCTAACAAGAAGACTCAGGTTTCGCCAAGGGGCCAAGTATTCTCCAAATTATTTTCTTCCTATCACTATTACTACTATCTTGTTGTTTCCCCAAATCACTCATATATATATATTATATATATATGTATGTATACACACACATATTTGCCATTAGATAGAATAATAAGTCATTTAAGTAAAGACTTAAAAGGTGAGTGCATAAAATAAAATCTGATGGTCGGGCATGGTGACTCATGCCTGCAATCCTAGCACTCTGGAAGGCCACGGCAGGTGGATTGCCTGAGTTGAAGAGTTTGAGACCAGCCTGAGTTAGAGTGAGATCCCGTCTGTAAAATTAGCTGGGCACTGTGGTGGGTGCCTATAGTCCCAACTACTCAGGGGGCTGAGGCAATAGGATTGCTTGAGCCCAAGAGTTTGAAGTTGCTGTGAGCTATGATGGCACAGCACTCTACCAAGGGTGTGAGACTGTCTGAAACAAAAACAAAAAAAGACAGTATAGGAATTCATTTGGGGGAAGACTTAAAAGGAAAATTCATAAATTTCTTTTCTGTATAAACTTTAAAAAAAAATTAAATCATAACTGTGTACATTAATGCAATCATGGGGTACAATGTGCTGGTTTTATATACAATTTGAAACATTTTCATCGAACTGGTTAATATAGCCTTCATGGCATTTTCTTAGTTATTGTGTTCAGACATTTGTATTCTGCATTTAGTAAGTTTCACCTGCACTCTTCTAAGATGCACCATAGGTGTGGTCCCACCAATTACCCTCCCTCCACCCATCCTCTTTTTTTTGAGACAGAGTCTCATTATGTTGCCCTCCGCAGAGTGCCATGGTGTCACAGCAGCTCACAGCAACCCCAAATTCTTGGGCTCAAGTGATCCCCTTGCCTCAGCCTCCCAAGTAGCTGAGACTACAGGCATCTGCCACAATGCCTGACTATTTTTGTTGTAATTGTCATGGTTATTTTTAGGAGGTTCGGGTTGGGTTCAAACCCGCCAGTCCTAGTGTATGTGGTTGGTGCCCTAGCAGTGGCGCTTAGCCTGTATTAAGGCTATAGGCACTTAGCCTGTATTAACTTTTTGTATAGCCTTTCGTTTTTATTTGCTGAGTTTGTTTTTTCAGTGGCTTGAGCCACAGACATAAACTAGGGAAAAACCCTTCTAGATTTTGTGAATCAGTGAAGGTTCAGTATCATGTTTTTTATGTTTATTTAGTATTCCTACATCCCCCACTTCCACACATCAGAACAGTGGGTTATCTACCATCAATAACACTTTATTAAACAGAAATTAATTAATAATTTGTTCTTTCAGCAAGTCATAGTGAAAAGAAGTTTCGAATGCCTTTATTAAAGATACTGTCTTACAAAAATGTAAAATTCCCAGTCTCCATTAATTGAATTTATTATTCTTTCAACAGCCATATGAATTTCTAACTTGACATTAATCTTCTATTTTATGAATTTTTTTAAATCTATGACCTTATCTATAATAAGATTGCAGCCTCTCCAGAACTATCAATTTAGCTATTAAGAGACTTAGTGTATTTTATGTGCATTTCAAAAGCAGCATAGGTGAAGTAAGTGTTGTGTAGAATGGTAAACTGACTATAATATACTTATTGACAAGGATAGCATTGAGTTAAAAAAATAAACATTTTATGTTGGAATAATTCCAGATTTACAATTGCAAAGACAGTACAGAAAGTTTTTATACACTAGCTTCCCTTGTTAAAATCTCATATTACCCTGGTACATCTGGAAAAACTAAGAAACCAACATTTGCACATTACTATTAACTAAACTTCAAATTTTATTCAAACTTAACCTGTTTTTTTCACTGATTTGCATTTTCTATTCTACAATTTGGTCTAAGATATCACATTTAGACAAAGTTTTTACTGAAATAAAAATTTAAAACTAGGAACAAATGTCCACCTACCGTTAAGAATCCATTATGTGTAAATAATGGCCAAATAATAGTCCCAAATCCAAGTCAAACTGGGGAAAAGAATGCTAAATTTTTCTGGAAGAAACCACTTCTGCTACTGTCTGTTAGATAATTTAAAACCCTTTCCCTGGTTTTTCTCATTTCATTCAGCTAAGTAAGAATAAAGAAGAAACTGCACACCTGACTAACTCTCTGCTCTAAATCCTATCTCACTTTTCCAATCTCTGATAAGCCAATAAATGTTCTAATGTTTTAAACTCTTTTTCAATCACCCATCCTCTCTAATCTGTAGTCTTCAACAATGCTCTTGCTAAAGTATCTGTGGACTTCTCTGAAAGGGCATGAAACTATTCACTATAAACCACAGTGAAAGACTCATGTGCTAGCTCTTCGGTATTAGAATAGTTTTGTTGGGGAAGGAAGTTTGATAATGGTTTCTGAGAACTTTATTAATAAAATCCATTCTGGAAAATTTCTGAATCATTTGCTGTCATTGCTATCATGTTATATATTGATGTGAGATAATTTGTGTCCCCTAAAATAGTTTTGGGAAAAAGATAGAACTTCTTTGTGTGGGATTTTGAAGAAAGGACTGGTCCACCTGCAAATTTTAAACTGAGGCAACAGTGGAAAAAGCCAACTTAGCAAATCCAGTAGAATCTCCATAGTTGACCACCTCCCTACATTGACTATCTCTTTCAGATGGCCTATTTTAAATAGACCTGACATGCATCACACTCATGTATCAGTGCGGTTGGCCTAATTCCTTATGTTGGCATCCTCTGTAAGTTGACCAGTTTGTTACAGTTCCTTAGGTGGTCAACTTACAGAGGTTCTACTGTCATTACTTTGCAAGCTGCTAGATAGCACTCTTAGAAGCTGTTTCACTTTTGAGCTTGACTTTCTGATAAATAGACCCACAGACTTAAGTGTGAAGATTTAAAGGCATATTTTTTAATACATAAAAGTAAATATACATTTAAAAAGTTTAAATTAATAGAAGTTTTGTCATATAAGAATTAATATTTGCTGGGAACTCATTGGAAGACATATACATATATATATATGTACACATATCTATCTATATATATACATAACTGTACATATACTTCTGAATTATTTAACATCTTTCCCCTTTAGATCTTTTTATTATTTGACAAAAGTTATATATATTTATAATGTACAAAATGTTGTTTTGCAATATGTATACATTGTGAAATGATTAAATAGAGCTAATTAATGTACATGTTACCTCACATATAATTTTTTGTGTGTGTGGCGAAAGCAGTTAAAATCCTCTGTAGACATTAAGTGAGTTTGTTATGAAATGATAACATTAGCTTTCATATAGTTTCATATATAACAATATGCATTAAAACAAATCTTGGAGATTTTATAACAATATAATCTGTTTATGTTGTATTTCTATGAGAGCTTCAATCTCAGGCATTTTGGATAGAGATATTCGGATGTAGTAGCCTTGTCTTACTGAATTTATATTGAGCTACTTGGAAATTATTTGAAAACCAGTTTATTCTTGGTCTCTTTGCTCTCCATACTAGCAACTTATGTCAATTTGCATAAAACTTGGATCTTGGGTTGGCCTACATTCTGAGACCAGCCTCTATACTTGGCTTGAAGTTTATAGGAGGCCCTAGCTAGAGTTTTGGGCATTGTAGCCAGTTTTAATTTCCTGGTATTCTGAACCTTGATTTTATCTAGTATCCTGCCTGAATCTTTGACACTTTGTTGTCTAGGCTCATTCCCTGGGTAATTGCTTCCTTTTACTTAAAATCTATGTTCATAAACCATTAACCAGATTCTGACTTGAGAGACCAGCTCATCTTTCTACCTTACACTAATATACCTGAACTAAATCTCTTGCCTTTTTGAGTCTATAGTACTACCTTGTTCTTTGGACTATAACCCCTTGATTAATATATCTGAAAAAAATAGTTATGTCCCTGACCTTGCCCTCTTAGTTCTCTTCCATCTGTTTTGTTCAATTTTGAGCCCTACTGTGAGTCAACTATTGGGTAGATGCTGCAGGGAGTATAGGAAAAGACCCATTCCCTATATTCTTGTAGCTCTGGATGGTGGGAAAAGAAACACACACAGATTATTTCTTGACTGCATAGTCAGGCCTCAAGCAGTCTTCCTGCATTAATTGAGTTTTGAAAGATGAGTAAAAAATCAAACAAGCTTTGGGACTCTTTTGACTGCTGAGTGAAATGGCAAAGGCACAGAAAGATGGACCAACATGGCACACAGGTGTATGAAAAGTGTTGTTATTAGAGTGTATTGAAAAACTTTTCTTGCTGTTGCCCATGCTGTAATGTGACACAGTAGTCACAGAGAAGTCAATATGATAAGGCTCTAGCGAGATTGATTCAATATTAAAATAAGGGATTTAACAAATAGAAAGTACTGAACTCTGTCTAGCCATTGTTTAACTAGTTTTCTGTGTTCCAGGTGAGAACTGTGGTGAAATAAAAACCATTTTAGAGCATTTGGTTTCTCATTATGGAGAAATCTACTAATTCAATCAAATCTAATGTTCATAAAGATCTGCTATGAAGCTAGATCTAATCATGACCAGGAGAATATATTTCCAGAAGGAAAGACTTTATCCTTCCAGCAATTGAGCTTATAACCTTACTTATAGAAGGGTAGCCTTATCAATATTTTAGAATGAATTAACTTCTATATGTTGATATAAATTTTTGTTGAGTTGGACATAGTGAAAGAGGTAAATAAGATTTACCCTTTTATTTCCTTCAAAAATATCAGATGAAATAAAAGATAATGTAATTCAGGCTTAGTACCTGTGGCTCAAGTGGCAAAGGCGTCAGCCACATACACCTGAGCTGGTGGGTTCGAATCCAGCCTGGGTCCACCAAAGAACAATGATGGCTGCAACCAAAAAATAGCCAGGCATTGTGGCGGGGACCTGTGGTCCCAGCTACCTGGGAGGCGGAAGCAGGAGAATGGCTTGAGCCCAGGAGTTGGAGGTTGCTATGAGCTGTAATGTCACGACACTCTATCCAGGGTGACAGCTTGAGGCTCTGTCTCAAAAAAAAAAAAAAATTCAGATATGTATTATGTAGTTCAGCATGTAGTAGAAAATATCCTGGCTGTGTTAAGTGCATTGATTCTCTTTGTGTAAATTGTCATCTTGGTGGATCGTAGCCCCTCATCTGTAAGATGCAAGAATTTGGTTGAGATCTAAGGCCTCTTCTAGCTTTAAAATGCAATGAATCCAGAAAGTCAATCTAGGAATTTGGGGCTCAGATTTAAAGATTCCAGCTTGTATTGAATTAATTTAGAAAGTCAGTCTAGGAATTTGGGGCTTGGATCTAAACATTCCAGTTTGTAAACATTCCCTGTGTCACGAGGACACCACATCTGGCACCTATCCATTTAAATGTCTGTAACAAGCATTTGATTTTTTTATATGTTGTCAGAAAAAGCTTAAAATGGAGGAGAGCAAAGATTGAGAAAAGCAACGTACTAGTCAAACTGTATAGATGGAATACTGTTTGGACTCTGATACACATGATTGCATTAAAACTATTTTTCATTTCATGGCAAATTTTCATGGTTCTATGTACAGATTCAACCTCTCTTATTTTCTTCTTTCTTCTCTTTTCCCCATTTCTCACCTTTATTCTGTCCCCGTCTTCTTTTGGCAGCCTTCTGGAGTGTTTAATGTGGATCTCTTTGCAGTTATTGTTGCTAAATGTATGATTGTGGTTTTATGTATCTGTATTTTAAATTATGCATATGGTATTCATTCTATTTCTTCTTTTTTCTCCCATAGTCCTAGACGTATAAGATCCATTCATGTTACTATGTGTACTTCTATTTTTTTTGTATTGTTGGGGATTAATTGAGGGTACAATAAACCAGGTTACACTGATTGCATTTGTTAGGTAAAGTCCCTCTTGCAATTGTGCCTTGCCCCCAAAGGTGTGTCACACACTGAGACCCCACCCTCTCCCTCCTTCCCTCTATCTGCTTTTCCTTTTTTCCACCCCCCTCCTTCCTTCTCTCTCTCTGCTTTCCTCTTCCCCCACCCCCACCATGTCATTAATTGTCCTCATATCAAAATTGAATACACAGGGTTAATGCTTCTCCATTCTTGTGGTGCTTTACTAAGAATAATGTGTTCCACCTCCATCCAGGTTAACACAAAGGCTGTTAAGTCTCCATTTTTTTTTAATGGCTGAGTAGGATTCCATGGTATACATATATCACAGCTTGTTAATCCATTCCTGGGTTGGTGGGCATTTAGGCTGTTTCCACATTTTGGCAACTGTAAAGTGAGCTAAGATAAACAGTCTAGTGCAAGTGTCCTTATGGTAAAAGGATTTTTTTCCTTCTGGGTAGATACCCAGTATGGGATTGCAGGATCAAATGAGAGGCCTAGTTTGAGTCCTTTGAGGGTTCTTCATACATCCTTCCAAAAAGGTATTAGTCTGCAGTCTCACCAGCAGTGTAAAAGTGTTCCCTTCTCTCCACATCCATGCCAGCATCTGCAGTTTTGAGACTTTGTGATGTGGGCCATTCTCACTTAGGTTAGATGATATCTGAGAGGTGTTTTGATTTGCATTTCTCTAATAATTAGGGACAATGAGCATTTTTTCATATGTTTGCTAGCCATTCATCTGTCTTCTGTAGAAAAGGTTCTATTCATCTCTTTTTCCCAGTGATATAAAGGATTGTTGGCTCTTTCTCTGTTGCTTGATTTGAGTTCTCTGTAGATCCTACTTATTAAGCTTTTGTCTGATTCAAAACATGCAAATATCCTTTCCCATTGTGTAGGTTGTCTATTTGCTTTGGTTGCTGTCTCCTTAGCTGTACAGAAGCTTTTTAGTTTCATTAAGTCTCATTTGTTTATTTTTGTTGTTGTAGTAATTGCCATGGGAGTTTTCCTCATAAAGTCTTTCCCCAGGCCAATAGCTTCAACTGTTTTTCCCACACTTTCTTTGAGGATTTTTATTGTTTTGTGCCTTAGATTTAGGTCTTTTATCCATCTTGAATCAATTTTGGTGAGTGGAGAAAGGTGTGGGTCCAGTTTCAATCTTTTACATGGGGTTATTCAGTTCTCCCAGCACCATTTATTGAATACGGATTCTTTCCCTCAGTGTATGTCTTTGATTAGTTTATCAAAGATTGGGTGGCGGTAAGATGTTAGTTTCGTCTCCCTGTTTTCTTTTCAGTTCCAGATCTGTATGTCTCTATTTTTGTGCCAATATCATGCTGTTTAATAACTATGACCTTGTAGTACAGCCTAAAGTCTGGTAGACTGATGCCCCTCACTTTGTTTTTATTACTAAGCATTGTCTTGGCTATATGGTTTTTTTCCTGGTTCCATACAAAACAAAGAATTATTTTTTCCAAGTCTTGAAAGTATGATGTTGGTATTTTAGTAGGGATGGCATTGAATCTGTAGAATGCTTTGGGAAGTATAGACTTTTTTTTTTTTTTGAGACAGAGTCTCACTACGTCACCTTTGATAGAGTGCTATGACATCACAGCTCACAGCAACCTCAAACTCTTAGGCTTAAGTGATTCTCTTGCCTCAACCTCCCAAGTAGCTGGGACTATAGGCACCCACCACAATGCCTGGCTATTTTTTTGTTGCAGTTATTCTTATTTTAGCTGGCTCTGGCTGGGCTCAAACCTGCCAACTTTGGTGCGTGTGGCTGGTGCCCTATTCACTGAGCTATGGGTGCCAAGCTGGGAAGTACAGACATTTTGACAATATTGGTTCTTCCCAGCCATGAACATGGTATGTTCTTCCATTTGTTAATATCTTCTGATATTTCTTTTCCTAGGGGATCGTAGTATTTTTTGTAGAGGTCCTTCACCTCTTTTGTGAGGTGTTTCATTTTCTTTGAAGCTACTGAGAAGGGAATTGTGCCCTTGATTACCTTCTCACCTTGGTTATTATTGGCATATACAAGGGCTACTGATTTCTGGACATTGATTTTTATATCCTGAGACATTACTGTATTTTTGGTCACTTCCAGGAGTCTGGTGATTGAATCTTTGGGGTTCTCTAAGTGTAACAACATATCATCAGCAAAGAGGGAGAGTTTCACTTTCTCTGCCCCCATTTGGATACCCTTTATTTCCTTCTCTTGCCTGATTGTATTGGCTAGAACTTCTAGCACTATGTTGAATAGCAGTAGTGATAGAGGACAACCTTGCCTAGTTACAGATCTGAGAGGAAGAGCTTTCAGTTTTACTCCATTCATTATAATATTAGCTGTGGGTTTGTCATAGATGGCTTTGATCAGTTTAAGAAATGTGCTGCCAATGCCTATATTCTTTAGAGTTCTAATTAGAAAGGGATGTTGAATTTTATTGAATGCTTTTTCTGCATCTATTGAGAGGCTCATATGGTGTTTGTTTTTACTTCTGTTGATATGGTGAATTATATTTATGGATTTGCATATGTTAAACCAGCCTTGCATCCCTGGGATGAAACCTACTTGATTGTGGTGTATGACTTTTTAAAATAATAAACTGTAATCTATTGGCTATGATTTTATTGAGTATTTTTGCATCTGTATTCATTAGTGAAATTGGTCTGTAGTTCTCCTTTTTAGTTGGTTCTTTTCTTGGTTTTGGTATCAGGTTGATGTTTGGTTTACAGAATGTGTTGGGGAAGATTCCATCCTCCTCAATTGTTTGGAATAATTTCTGCAATTTGGGAATAAACTCTTCTTTGAAATTTTGATAGAATTCTGGAGTAAAGCCATCTGGACCAGGGCATGTTTTTGTTGGGAGGTATTTTTTTTTTTTTTTTTTTTGCAGTTTTTGGCCAGGGCTGGGTTGAATCCGCCACCTCTGGCATATGGGGCCGGTGCCCTACTTCTTCGAGTCACAGGCGCCATCCGGGAGGTATTTTTTATTGTTTCTTTGATCTCAGTACTTGAAATTGGTCTGTTCAGAAGATCTATTTCTTCTTGATTAAGACTAGAGAGAGGGTGTGATTCCAAGTATTGATCCATTTTCTGTACATCGTCAAATTTCTAGGTGTAGAGTTTCTTGTAATATTCAGAGATATTCAGAGATAATCTCGCATATCTCTGTGGCATCCATTGTTATTTCCCTGTTATCATTCCTGATTGAGGTTATTAGAGCTTTTCTGTTCCTAGTTAGTCTGGAAGTTTTATCTATTTTACTTACTTTTTCAAAAAACTATGATCATTAACTCCATGGTCAAAATCCTTTTTTCCTTACCAAAAAGCAACACTTTAGTCACAAGAGAAATAGAAGGAAAGACTGAGTATCTTTGCAGAAATTTTTCTCCGTTGGAAACAATTCTACCCAAAATCTTTCTGGGTAGTACTTTTACTCGAGGGCTCTATTTTGGGGAGGAGGTTGTTTTTTATAAATGTTTGCTTAATACTAATAACCTCCTCTGCTGTGTCACCAAAGGGTAATAAATACTAGTTCACAGAGAACAAGCAGGCAGTCCTCTAGGGAAGGAGTCAAGGATATCAAGAAAGTAGCAGGATAGCCTCACTAAATAGGTTAGTCTGTAGACCTGGAAAGCCAAAATCTTTTCCTATTTCTTTCTTAAGTAGCAATTGGTCTATTAAGCTCAACCAGTCCATATAAAAGATGAGTAACTAGTGGGTCTGTTTTTTTTTTTTTGAGACATAATCTCACCATGTTGCCCTTGGTAGAGTGCTGTGGCATAACAGCTCACAGCAACCTCAAACTCTTGGGCTTAAGCAATTTTCTTGCCTTAGCCTTAAGTGATTCTCTTGTCTCAGTCCAAGTAGCTTAGACTACAGGAACCTGCCACAAAGCCTGGCTATTTTTTGTTGCGGTTGTCATTGTTGTTTTAGCTGGCCCAGGTGGGCTCGAACTCACCAGACCCGGTGAATATGGCTGGCGCCGTAACCACTGTGCTATGGGCTCCAACTCAAACGAGTGGGTCTTAAATAGCTTTTAAGGACAGACACTTTCTAGAAAGAAAGATCACTGAGTAAACACTACTTCCCTGCCCCCCTCCCCCAAGAAAAGGTGAGGTTGAATGTAAAAGTGTAGAGAAGGCTTTTGAATATCTTCTCTAATTTTTTGGGGGGGGGGCACATTAGTCTATAAGTAATCAAGATGGAGAGAAATACTATCCCAAAGAGAAAAGTCTATGGGAATCAGAGTAGCAGAACTTGACCATCTGTGATGCCTTTATGCTTGTACAATACCATGGTATACAAGAACTCTCCCAAGTGATTCAGCCAGGCAAACCAGTGCCCAATACACAGGATGGTGTGATTGTGGTCTACAAAGTACTAAGTGAAGGTGCTCAGGGGCCTGAGGTTCTGATACCAGTACTCTGAGGCAAGAAGACAGCAGATTTTTTATGTGTCTACCCTGTTGTCCTTTAAACAAACTTTCTCAGCCAAACAAAAGTCCGTCTTTTTCTCAGTGAAGTTGTCTTCTTTTTTCAGTGCCTCATTGCCATGGCTCCCCTCATCCTTACTTGGACCTGCTGGGCCTAAACAAATATGCCACCCATCCCAAGCCTCACCATGCAGTATCCTAACCCCAGCACTGTCACCAGCCAGGGACTGTAGGGAAGTAGGTGGTAGCAGCCTTCAAAGACCTATTCAATGAGTCACATGAACCTTCCTGCCCCCGTATAAGAAAAGCTGGTTAGCTGCTTTCTCAGCACCTTTAGTTAGTTGCTTTTTGACCAAGTTGTCAAGAACACACGATTGCAGTCTCTTCAATTAATGGCACTGGGAAAACTGGATATCCACATGCAGAGGAATGCAATTAGACCCTTATTTTGTATCATATACAAAAATCAACTCAAAATGGATTAAAGACTTAAATGTAAGACCTGAAACTATAAAACAACTAGAAGAAAACATGAGAGGAAAGCTCCATGACATTGGTCTAGGCAATGATTTTTGAATATGATGCCAAAACACAGGCAACAAAAGCAAGATAGACAAATAGAATTGTATCAAACTAAAAAGGTTCTGACCACAAGAGTAACAATTGACAGAGTGAAGACAACTTGTGGATTTGGAGAAAATGTGTGCAAAGCATACATCTGATAAGGGGTTAATACCCCAAATATACTTTAAGGAACTCAAATAACTCAATAGAAAGAAAGCAAAATAACCTAATTAAACTATGTACAAAGGACCTGAATAGGTATTTTTCAAAAAAAGACACACAGAAGACCAAGAGGTGCAGGAAAAAAGCAGGGAAATGGAAATTAAAAACATAATAAGATACCACCTCATACCTGTTAGAATGGCTATAATTGGAAAGATGAAAGAAAACAGTGTTGGGAGGATTTGGAAAAAAGGGAACTCTTGGATACTATTGGTGGGAATTTAAATTAATATAGCCATTATGGAAAATAGGAGGTTCCTCAAAACACAAAAAATAGAGTTTCTATGTGATCCATCCATCCCACTTTGGATGGCTAAAGGAAATGGTATCAGTATATCATTTAGATAAAGGATATCTAAAGGAAATGAAATCAGTATATAACTATACTTCATGTTCATTATAGCGTTATTCACAACCCAAACCAAAATATGGAATCACCCTAGGTATCCATTAGCAGGTAAAGGGATAAAGAATATGTGGTATATATATATATAATAGAATACTATCCAGCTTTTAAAAAGAAGGAAATTCTGTTGTTTGTGACATGAATTAACCTGGAAGACATTGGGATAAGTGAAATAAACTAGGCACAGAAAGTCAAATACTGCATGATCTCACTTATATGTGGAATTTTAAAAATTCAGACTCCTAAAAACAAAGAATGGTAGTTATCAGAGGCTGGGGTTTAGGAGGATTAGTAAAATGTTGGTCAAAGTGTACAAAATTTCAGCTAGATGGAAGGAATAAGTTCAAGAGATCTGTTGTACATCATGGTGACTATAGTTAATAACAATATAGTATTGTATGTGCTTGAAATTTTCTAAGATAGTAGATTTTAAGTGTTCTTACTACAAAAAATAAAAAAAAAGTGAGGCAATGCCTATGTTAACTAGCTTGGTTTAGCCATTCCACAATGTATACATATACCAAAACCTACTGTTGTGCACCACAGGTACATATAATTTTGTCTATTAAAAATTTAAAATATATATATATTATATAATAAAAAAGAAGCATATTAAAATCAATACTTATAGATCCCAGGAATCAAATTAAAGGCCAACGACTAGGATAATTCAGTAAGGTCACTGAGATAAAAAGCACAGAAAAAGAAACTTCATACAGTTAAACAACAACCAGTTAAAAGAAGTGATGGGAGAAATGGTCCCATTATATAATTTTAAAAAAGATTTTAAAAAGGGAATAAACAGCATGAAACATACAGACTCTATATAATGAAATTTGTAAAATAACATGGAGAGAACAAAAAAGACAACTTAAGGAAATGTAAAGGTATTTTCTGCCGTATTTGAATAGGAAAATAGAACATCATCATCATATCAATTCTTTTAATCTAATTGTCTCCAATAGGGTATTTATATTTATTTTTCTTTGTAACTGGACAAAATGATTTTAAAGAAGCTTATTATAAATTAATGAAAATAATGATGAGGCACTGGCACATGAGTGGATCAACAGCTCAAAGAAACAGATGAAAAAATTCCAAAACAGATTCAAATATACAGAAGAATTAAATATATACAAAAGGTTTTATTTGAGAGCAGTAGAGAAAAAAATGGCTTATTTCATAAATGGAACAACTGAATAGCCATCTGGAAAAAAAAAGTTGGAATTCTACTTCACAAATTACGCCAAAATTATTTCCAGATGAATCAAAGATATCTATCACATTAAAAAAGAAACCATAAATTACTAGACAATAAAAGAGAAAAACCATTTATTTAACCATACACAATACATTACATCACTATAAAAATGTCAAAAGACAAAGGACAAATGGAGGAAACTTTTTGTAATTCACCTCACAAAGGGCTAATTTCTTTAGCACATAAAAACATTTACAAGTCAATAAGAAAAAAGTCCACAACTAACAAAAATGGTCAAAATCTGTGTTGCTCATAGCTTTATTCTGAATTAAAGGAAGCATGAGGAATGAAAATTTCATGATGATTTTTTTTCAAGACATAATAGCACTTTGTTGGTGAAGGTGGGGAAACACTTCCACATACTGACTACATACAGCAATGAAGAGCAATTTGATATCATTTTAAAAGAATATTCCTTTTAGTCCAGCAGTTTCATTCCTAGAAATTTATCTTATATTTGCATCTATATACATCTGTGAAGTGACATATAGATGAGAATGATCTTTTGTAATAGCAAAAGGTTAAAATGATTGCAATGACTATCAATGGGTGGCTAGTTTTATAAATCATGATATATCTGCACAATGGAATAAGAGGCAACTACTAAAACAATGAGGCAGGTATGAGGAAAGATTGTCGGAGTGTATTGTTAGGTTCAAAAGTATGATATATTGGCGTTAGATGATATCTCAAAGTAGTTTTGATTTGCATTTCTATATAGCTTTTAAGAATAGAATTTTTCCAAAAACTGAGACATATTTTAAGTATATAGTTTCACATGCTGAACAGGACTGCAAAATATAATTCCAAGAAGGTCTGTAATACCTTTGATGATTTCAAGGGTTTCTTTAAAAACAGAATATCAAGGTAATTGGCATGACTATATTCCCTAGATCAGGCAGCCTCAGCTTTAAGGCATCATGGAGCAAACAATGAGATGACCTTGTATCAACAGCCAGTTGCAAAGTTTCCTAGCAGATTTGTTTTTGTATATGCTGCAGAGCAGTTATAACTGGAACCTCTGACTCCTCGGGGGAGGGTTATGAACTCTGTTCTAATGAGGTTTGAGTTTATGTAAGTTTAGTCTAGAAGGCCTTGAATACAGTCCTTATTCAGCTATCCTTCAGTGAGTATGGAAAGATCCCTTTTAAGATCTCTGGCAAAGAAACAAGCCTATCCTGTAAAGACCACTAAGGTAAAGAGGTCTTGGCCTGTGGTTATAAAGACTAGATTTCAGGGAGGTAAAGGTAGAATTGGCACAGGACTATGTGCTCCAACCTCTAAATCTAGCTGTCTTTCTACATAATTCTCTCTGCCAGTGCCCCAAATGAAATTTCATTCACGTTTCTCCAACACATGTTACACAACTACTGAGAGGCAGGGTTTGACCTTTCTTTCAAGTCAAATACCAGCTTTTCCAGGGACAGAGACATATTAGTATCAGTATACATAAAACAAACCCTCATCTGCCCTCCCCTTTTTTATCTTGGATTCTATTTGGTAGTAAAGCAACAATGACAGAGTCCCTCCAAGACTTAAGAGGAATTGTGTGTCTGCACCTTATGTTTGCTCACTTTGGCTAAAGGAGGAATTTCCTTTCCTGGCAACCTGGCTTACCAGCTTAGTCAACTGCCTTTTTCAATTCTGCCCTCTTTTTTTTTTTCCCTATCATTTTCCCTCTAATGTTTATATTTTGGCTATTTGGTCAGCCCCTCAATCAACTCCTGTGATTTTCTGTGTTTTGAAGCCAGAATTTCACTAAAACATAGTGTCCTGATCTTCATAATTTTACTACCACGTTAGTCCAGGAACTGATAATATAAATTAGCATGGTAGGAAAAAAAATTAGCATAGTAGGGGAATGTCTCATTTTTTTTTACTTGATTTTTCAATCTATTGAGTACAGGAAGCAGAGCCAACTAGAAAGTAAGAGTTGGGGATGAGGACTAAAAGTCAGCATTTCAAGTAAAATACGGAGGAATACTGACTATTCTCTTTTTCTCTAGAGATACCCTTGACTTCTTTACAAACTGCTTCAGTTGTATATAGATCAAGAAACAACAACCCAGTGTGGCCAGGAGATAATAGTTCCAACATCCAAGCCAGGTCCTGGCTTTATCCCAGGCATCAATGGTCTCAATTCTAGACAAAGATTCTAGGTTTTTTCTTTGAGACAGTGGTCTCACTATGTCACCCTCGGTAGAGTGCCATGGCATCACAGCTCACAGCAACCTCAAACTCAGGCTTAAGCGATTCTCTTGCCTCAGTCTCCCAAATAGGTGGGACTACAGGCCCCCACCACAATACCGGGCTATATTTTGTTGCAGTTGTCATTGTTGTTTAGCAGGCCTGGGCCAGGTTTGAACCTGCCACTCTCAGTGAATGTGGCTGGCGTGACACCGTAACCACTGTGGTACAGGCACCAAGCCAAGATTCTAGATTCTTAGGGGAAGGTTCATGGCTTGGCTTTAGGCTGCCAACTACCCCCTTAATTGAATTGTCGAATTGTTATACATGTAAGTCACATGTGCCACAATGACATTTTTAGTCAATGACAGACCTTATATACAACAGTAATCCCATAAGAATATAATGGAGCTGAAAAATTCCTATCATCTCTAGCGACATTGTAGCATACTACATTACCCATGTTTGTGGTTATGCTGGTGTAAACCACCGTGTTGCCAGTTGTTTAGAGTCTAGCACACACAATTATGTGCCGTACATAACACTTGATAATGGTAATAAATAACTGTGTTACTGATGCTATATGTTACTTTTAATCATTATTTTATTTTTCTGGAGACAGAGTCTTACTTTATTGCCCTCAGTAGAGTGCCGTGGCATCATAGCTTATAGCAACCTCAAACTCTTAGGCTCAAGCAATTTTCTTGCCTCAGACTCCCGTATACCTGAGACTGCAGGCGTCCGCCACAATGCCCAGGTATTTTAGAGACAAGGTCTCAATCTGGCTCAGGCTGGTCTTGAATCTGTGAGCTCAATCCATCCACTTCGGCCTCCCAGAGGCCTAGGATTACAGGCGTGAGCCACCGAGCCCGGCTTAATCAATATTCTAAAGTGCACTTATAAAAAACAACCCCAGGCAGGTCCTTGAAGAGTATTACAGAAGAAGGCATTGTTATCATTAGCGATGACAGTTCCATGCCTGTTACCACCCCTGGAGACCTCTAGTGAGACTGTGTGGAAATGGAAAACAGGGATACTAATGATCCTAACCCATGTAGGCCTAGTTGATGTGTATCTTAGTTTTCAATGAAAGTCTAAAAAATAAAAATAAAAAATTTTCAACATAGAAAAAAAAAGCCTATAGGCTCAGTGCCTGTAGCACGGTGCCCCGCTGTGGGTGTCGGGTTTGAACCCAGCCCGGGCCAGCTAAACAACGACAACTGCAACAAAAAACAGTCAGTCGCTATGGCGGGCACCTGTAGTCCCAGCTACTTGGGAGGCTGAGGCAAGAGAATCACTTGAGTCCAAGAGTTTGAGGGTGCTGTGAGCTGTAATGCCACCGTACTATACCCAAGGCGACATAATGAGACTATCTCTAAAAAAAAAAGCCTGTAGAATAAAAATACGAAGAAAATATTTTTGTACGGCTGTACAATGTTTGCATTTTAAGCTAAGTTACAAAATAGTCAAAAAGTTAAAGAAAATTAAAAAGTTTATGAAGTTAAAGTTATAGCACGCTCAGGTAAATTTATTATTAAAAATAAAATTAAAAACAATTTAATATAGACTACGTATACAGCATTGATAAAGTCTACAGCAGTGCACAGTAACATCCTTGGACATTCACTCACCACTGACTCACCCAGCGTAACTTCTAGTCCTGCAAGCTCCATTCATAGTTAAGTGCCCTATAGAGGCATACCATTTTTCCTTTCTTTTCTTTTTTTTTTTTTTTTTGAGAGAGGGTCTTGCTGTGTCACCCAGGGTAGCTGCAGGGGCACGATCATAGTTTACTGCAGCCTTGAACTCCTGGACTCAGATGATCCCCCACCTCAGCCTCCTGGGTAGCTGAGATTATAGCCACATGCCACCATGCCCAGCTTATTTTTTTGTAGAGAAGGAGGCTCGCTATGTTGCCCAAGCTGGCTTCCAGCTCCTGGCTTCAAGCAACTTCCTGCCTTGGCCTACCAAAGTGCTGGGATTACAGATATCAGCCACCATGTGCTGCCCACTTTTTATCTTTCATACTACATAAGGTTTTGACAATTAATTTCGTGAACTTGTCACTGTACAGTTATGTTAGCAGTACTTGTACAAACAACTCAGTAAGGTTTCATAAACTTGGTGTGTCAGTTCTCAGTGTTGTGTTCATATAGATGTGTTGTGGTGTCTTGCTTAGCAGCATTCATTGTTGTGTGTGTTTGTGTGCCACTGTGGGAATTTTGGAGCTTCAATTAGATCAAGGAATAAACATTCATAAATTTCTTGTTAAACTTGGCAAGAGTGGAAATGAAATCAGAGATATGTTAATCCAAGTTTATGGGGTTGATGTCCTGAACAAAACAGTAGTGTACAACTGGATTTCTGAGGGAAGAGAAAGTCACTGATGAAAAGAGGTCAGTAACTAGAAGAACTGACAAAACATTGGAATGATTCATCAAACTGTGCATCAAAATCAGCTGACTGGGAAAAGCATAGCAGACCAAGCAAACATCAATAGAGAAACACTTAGAAAAATATTAACTGAAAATCTTGTCCCAAGACTCATGGCTCTTGCATCATGACAACATGCTAGCTCATACAGCACTGTCTATAAAGTAGTTTTTAGCCAATAAACAAATAACTATTGGAACACCCCTCCCAATTCACCTGATCTGGCCCCTGGTGACTTTTTTCTTTACCTGCAGATAAAAGAAATATTGAAAGGAAGATATTTTGATGACATTCAGGACGTCAAGGGTAATAAGACAACAGCTCTGATGGCCATTCCAGAAAAAGTGTTTCAAAATTGCTTTGAAGGGTGGAGTAGGCACTGGCATCAGTGCATAGCTTCCCAAGAGAGTACTCCAAAGTACTCTGACGGTGACTATAGTGATATTCTACAATGAGGCATGTAGCACTTTTTCTAGGATGAGTTTGCAAACTTAACTATCAGACCTCATTTTTTTTTTTTTTTAAAGATAGAGTCTCACTACGTCACTCTTGGTAGACAGCCCTGGTGTCATAGCTCATAGCTATCTCCAACTCTTGGACTTAAGTGATTCTCTTGCCTCAGCCTCCCAAGTAGCTAGGACTACAGGCGCCCGCCACAAGCTCCAGCTTTTTTTTTTTTTTTTTTTTAATATAGTTGTCATTGTTTTGCAGGCCAGGGCCGGGTGTGAACTCACCATCCACAGTGTATGTGGCTGGTGCCCTAACCATTGAGCTATGGGCGCCAAGCCGAGACCTCGTATTTTTACTGTACCTTTTCTATTTAGATACCAAAATACCATTTGTTCCAAATGACACAGTAACATGCCATACAGGTTTGCAACCTAGGCACAACAGACCCCATGTAGCTCAGGTGTGCAATAGGCCATCCCATCTAGGTTTGTGTCAGTATACTCTGTGACCTTCTCACAACGATGAAACCACTGAAGGATGCATTTCTCAGACTTTATCCTACTGTTAAGTGGCACACAACTGTATATTCATCTTTCAGGAATATGAACATATCTCTAACAGGGCTCCCAACCCCAAATGGTTAAGAACACTACACTAGACTTAAATGATCTAAATACTAATCTCGTAAGAATGTAAGCTCTACACAGTATGAATCTTTGTTTTGTGCCTAAGACAGGTCCTAAAACACAGAGGGTACTCAATCTTAAGCAGACAGTGCTGCATGATTTCTGGTCATGGCTTAAGCTCTGAATGCCTTGAAGAAGAGTAAACTCAGGAGTTTTCACATGAGGCATAAGATTTTTTCTCATGATCAAGGTCATCCAACTTAGTTGGTAACTCCATTACCATCCCCAAATCAGATTTTGTAACAACTTTGGGCACCCTTGCTAGATAATCTAAAAGAGTAGTTCCAAACCGGGGATCTGAGATTTTTATCTGGGGTAGCTGTTTCAAAATGTCAACCCATTCTCCACTTGCCCCTCCCCGGCTGTGATTAAGTTGGTCTAATTTAGGGACCAATTAATAAATATTTTGAAAAAGTTCCCTATGTGACTGATACCTTCCATTTGTTCTCACCCCATGAGAAGTACTGATTTAAGAAATAAATCTAAGCAGAATCCGAAAAAGCAAACACAAACACACAGAGTTTACCAGGCTCCTGATAAAGTGAGTTGAGGAAGACAGGGTCCATGTGGGTTAGATATGTTTTGTTCAGAGATCAAACAAGACAAAGTGGAGACTCTACCTTTTACACCAACTCCATCTGTCAGGTACAGACGATCCATTAGGTAGTTTCTTCACAAGGGGGTAAAAGAACATGACAGAGAGCCTGTCTGAGGAAGACACAGACCATATTTTTATAATGGCTTAGTCCAAATTCAGTAAAAATTGGCAAAGTGCTCTCATTCCAAACATGCCCAGAACTCAGCTAATCCCCTTGCTATAGAGTCAGGAAAGAATGTGCAGAATTATGAAACCCCTACTCCCCAAATACAAGTAGTTCCCTCTCCTGAATGCATAGGCTGAACTCATTGACTATTCACTGCTAATTACAAACTAGGTAGGGAAATGAAAATAAGGTGCTTCTCAACACAGGCACTCTCCTTCTAACCTTTATGATTTATAAACATCCTTTACGCTGTCTCCACTAAGAACCAAGCCTTTGCCAACCTCAATTCATTCTCAATTGACAAACAAGAACAGAAACTACCCCCAGAGTAATGCTTCCCAGCTGTTATCAATTGGCAAACAAGAACAGAAACTACCCCCAGAGTAATACTTCCCTCTGGGAAATCCTGGGGAAGAGGTGGGCTAAGGTTAGCCCCTCCAAGATACATTTTCTTTGTACTTACAATACAGCTAATTATACTGTGAACGACATGTCCCCAACCAGCTTGGTCTCTTTTCTGTTACAAACTTGAAGTAAACAGATTCTACAGCAGCTACAAGTCTGTTACCAAGGCCACTGTATTGATCAGTATAATTAACATTCACAATTCATCTAGTCCAGCATGACAAGCCAGCTGGGCTACTCTCCATAAGTGAACACTGGGAATCTTCATGTCTTGCTTGCTAAAAAGTCCGGTGCTCAGAAGCTGGGCAATAAAACCTCAAGTACTGAATTAGAAGTTGGATACCACTACCTATTGACAGGAAACAGAATTATTTACCAGAGAAACTGGACATATCTGCTATCTCTACAAAATCACCTATTTCAAGTTCCAAAGCAGCAAAATTCTGAAGGTCTCCCTTTCCCCTAAATTCTGCCCAAGTGATGTACTTAAAGGAAAGAAAACACAAAAAAAATGTAGTGTCAACTAGAGTCTGAGCCTCTGGCTAGGACAAACACTGGCCCAGTTCCCAGAAAACTGTAATTCTATAGAAGGTGTGTTTTCAAAGACAAGGGCACATATAGCTTTTGAGCATCGAGCTTAGCCTTTGGCGCAGAAGGGGCAGCCAGGGTTGTAGGATAAGAACCACAAGTTGGTTCCGCACTGTTGGGCAGAGCTGTTACTTTCAGAGCTCCAACACACCTTCCAAGATCAAACTGGTCAACTAATCACTGGCCCCTAAATCTCAATCACCCTAAGTGAAAACTTCCCTGTTTCTTAAATCCAAAGTTTGTGTAAACTAGAGCACTAGTTTCAACTTTAAGCAATATCTCTGATGCTAAGGGTTTAAAAATTGTTTCAATGGAAGGGAACACTTTCACAATGCTGGTGGGGCTGCAAACCAATACAACCTTTTTGGAAGGAAGTATGGAGAATCCTCAAAGAACTCAAACTAGACCTCCCATTTGATCCTGCAATCCCATTACTGGGCATCCACCCAGAAGAAAAAAAATTATTTTATCCTAAGAACATTTGCACTAGACTGTTTATTGCAGCTCAATTTTCAATTGACAAATTGTGGAAACAGCCTAAATGCTCACCAATCCAGGAATGGATTAACAAGCTGTAGTATATGTATACCATTGAATACTATACAGCCACTAAAAAGGATGGAGGCTTTTAATCTTTTTTATTAACCTAGATGGAAGTGGAACACATTCTTCTAAGTAGCACAAGAATGTAGAAGCAAGAATCCAATGTATTCAATTCTGATATGAGGACAACTGATGACCCTGAACATGGCGGGGGGTAGGGGAATGGGAGAGGGAAGGAGAGAGGGAGGTGGGGAGGTCATAGTGTGTGACATACCTCTTGGGGGCAGGACACAACTATAAGAGGGACCTAACAAATGCAATCAGTGTAACCTGGTTCTTTGTACCCTCGATGAATCCCCAATAAACAAACAAAAAACCCCAACTTTTCAATGGTGAGAAATTCAAGTTCCCTTCCCCATTACATCTAAGTATATTCCTAAACCTACTACTACTGGGCCAAGCAGCTGGAGGCATGTATTCAGAAGTCTTCTGCCTTATCTCCTGCTTCTGGCATAATAAAAGGGATCTACTAAGGTGTTGGAAATTCTCATGGACTTCTTACCTGTAGTTCTTGGTACTCTCTTATCACCCACATGGGAAGGACCTAAGAAAAACACTTCATTCCAATCGAAAGGGAAAGCAAATCAAAGCCACCACGTGAGCCCAACTTGCTTTCTTCTAGGGATGATCATCTACATTACTTTATTAAATAAACAATATTGTGTGCATTAAGTGTGTATATATATCTATATATATTTGTGAGACATGGTTCTTGTCTTCAATATATTCCATCTAGAGAAATCAAATCATAAGAGTAAGATTCAGTCAGATATCATCAGGTTAGCCCTTAAAATAATTTGAGAAGTACTACAGTGAAATTTATTTTTAAGAGGCACAGGAAAGCAAATTATTTTGTTTAGTTTGGATACTCAGTATAGTATTCCGAACACTCTTAGGAAACTTTGTGGGGGGTTTAGGGGCATCCACACTTCAAGTGAACAGCAGCAGTGCTGAGACAGTACAAAAGCCCCCAAAGTGGCTGAAATACTGTTTTGAATGTGCCTGAGTTGAACCCTCAAGGCATTTATAATGAGTCCCTTGGGAAGCTGAGGAGCATCCCAAAGAGGGGGATGACAATACCAACAACCTCAGCTTTATTCCAAACCCTGAAACAAACTGCAGGCTGGAAACTTAATCTCTTAGCAGTTTCTGGACATGCAATAGAAAGAGCGACTGTGGCTTAGAAGCCTGGCCTTCTAAATCAGGGTTTTCTTAATCTAGGATCTACTGGTGAGTTTTAGGAGTCCCACAAATCCTCTGAAAGTATATGCAAATTTCTGTGCTCCTGAATTTTTCTGAGGAAAGAATCATGATTTTCATAAAATTCTTCAAAGGATCTGCTACTCAAGAGATTAAGAACGATTGTTCTAGAGTCTCTAATCCAGGGACTCTTAAAAGCATTACCTCAAATAAAGAAAAGAAGTCTATTTCAATTCTCGACCTTGCATAGAGATTTATCTATTTACTGACCTCTCTTCTGAAATTGGAAACAGAGATGGAGTGTGCATTTTAAAAATTCAAAGTGAAAGCTTACTAAATGCAGAATACAAATGTCTTCATATAATAACTGAGAAAATGCCTGGAAGGCTATGTTAATCAGTTTGATGAAAATAGTTAAGATTGTATATGAAACCAGCACATTGTACCCCTTGATTGCACTATTGTACACAGCTATGATTTAATAATAAAGACAATAAAAAAAAAAAATTCAAAGTGAAGGTGGCACCTGTGGCTCAAAGGAGTAGGGTGCCAGCCCCATATGCCAGAAGTGGCAGGTTCAAACCCAGCCTCAGCCAAAAACTGCAAAAAAAAAAAAAATTCAAATTGAATGTCTCTTTTCTACATCTCCAAAATAAAGCTAATAGTCACAAAAGTCCAAAGAAGTTTTCCTTAAAGTCTTTGAGGAAGGCGATGAGGTGGCTCTGGTCAAAGAGGGCAGATCAGAATCGCTGTACTATTAAACATGTCTGATAGGTATATCTCGCTCTCTTTTAATGTCAGGTTCTGCAGACCTTAAAGGAAACAGGTCATGGCCTAAAAGCTTTAACTTGAGGTCAAGCTAGGCCTGGAGGAAAGGGATGAAGTAATTCCCATTATGTCCATGGAACCGTGTACCCAAAAGGTTCACCTTAATACAATTAATAAGTAACACAAGAGTTGGAGTCATTTATTAAAATCACAACTTCCAAAATCCTTTCATTGTTTATTATAAACAACTTCATTCAGGAGACCTAAATGAATGGAAACGAGCTACACTCATCTCCTCTAGGTCTTCAGCCAAAGCCGCCTTTTGCCACTCATGAAATTACCATCTACCTCACATGAGGTACCCACACTACGGATTAACACATCAGCTTCAGCACATTAGCACTTGCCTTGGCACCCTGAGCACAAAGGCTCTGCGGGATTCCACTGATGCCATCACAGGCTCATCAGTTCAGGAGAGAAGAGAAAAACCTCTCAGCAATAGAACATGCTCTTGCTGGGCAGCTCTTCAGATTGTGAAGGACTCAGCCTGAGTCAAGTCCAAGATGAACAGCATGGAACACTGAGCATTTCCAACCTTCCCCTCCCCCCATTTATTAAGCCTTGTTTCCATCACATGGCTAAGTACAGGGTGTTCATTTTAAAAGCAGTAAACTAGCTTGAGCTGGTATAGGAGAACATGCTAAGCCCATTAAGCCCCACAGGTTAAGGACACAGGCACATGAGCAGAGGCACTGAAGCTTCCATGGGAAGAGAGTAGGAGCATGCTTGGTTAAACTCGTGGTTCTCTCCAAGTCCTTTTCCCAATCTCTTCCCCAGGATTCCAAATACCACCTTTTACCGATAGTTCATTAAACTTTTTTACCATGTGTCCTATTTAGGCAGTATATTATTAAGCCCCAGTGTATACTGCCAAGTATTGTTTTACACATTCTGAGATTTAAAGCACCAAGGTGAATCCTTTAGTAAAAGAACAGAGAAAGAAACAAAAATGAAAGCGGTCTGAGTCTCAACAGAGGCATGGGTGCTCCACCAGAGTTCTGTAATTGGTATGGAGCAAAGGCCACATATTTCTGCAGGAGAAAATCACTTGTACATAATTAGGGACAGGCTGTTAAGAGCGATGTAAAATAGTACCTGGGCAAAGGAGTTGGCATAGGGACAGGATCTGAAGGTAGCTATATAACATGGTAAGTCATAGTTTAGAAGCGCCTACCTAGCTTTGAGTCTGACGAACACCTACATTTTACAAGTACATATGTTTTACAGCAGGTGGGGTCAGGGAGTGGTGAGGTAGAGCACATCTCAGTTCCACCATAAGCTCTAAGCCAGTGGTTCTCAACCTTCCTAATGCAGCAGCCCTTTAAAACTGTGGTCGTGACCCACAGGTTGAGAACTGTTGCTCTAAGCTCTCTCATTGTCTATTCACCCCCTTGTAATCAACAAATAAGTTCTACACAAAATAACATTTTGTCAGAAAAAAAAAAATTTTCCTACTGAAAAAGACATTCAATAAAAATATCTTTGTTTTGGCTCTTCAATAATATTTCAAAATTAGATGCTCTCATTTGAATGACCATACTGCATCATCCAGAGAATTATAAATAGGGTGACCACATAAACAAGGGTACTTTACAGAGTGTAAGAAGGCACTGATTGGTTAGCATGCTAGGATAATGGATAAAATCCAGAACTGTGCCAGGTGAATCAGGATATACAGTCACTCTAGGTATACAGAAATAAACACACTAATATTTACTACATGTTAATCCTCTCAACTAATTATTCCTCATTTTATAGATGAGAAAATGGAGGCTCAAACAGGTTGAGTCACTTGTCTAAGGTCACACAGCTATTACATGATAGAAACTGAAGGTAAACCTGACTCCAAAAATCAAATGCTTAACTTATTGTACTATTTCTCGTAGTTTTAGGAACAAACAGGAGACATTAAGGAGGTCTTACATAACAGCCAAGAAACAGTAGGGCAATAAGAGAACTAGCCGAGTCAAAGGAAACTATAATCAAAAAGGCAAACACACTTCTACAAGAATTTTTAGTGCTTTTCACATGGTAAGCTTTTCAAAGGAAATCTGTGGTAAGAATCTGTCTTTAACTTAGAATACTCATTTCAGGTTTGGAAAAAACTGAGGTCTATTTACATGTATTGTCCTTCACACATGATGAGGATGTTCTGACCTACCTCAGTAGGATATGTTCTGAATTAATATTCATTTATGAATTATATATGTCTGGTATAAAAAAGATAGTCCTTTTTAATAAAAATTTAATACATCCCCAAACTTGCAAAACAAACAGATATAATTCTTCTTTACCAACTAGTTCTTTTAAAATAACCCTTATAATATCTATAAAGGATATTTATAGATGACTTCACAAGAACATTATATTGGTTAATATACTCTGGATCCAAATGATATCCTCCTGACAAAAGGTACACATTTATAATCTTGCCAACAAAAGATCAGACAATGAACAGATTTCTGTTATGAGCTAAATGTCTAAAGCAGTGGTTCTCAACCTTCCTAATGCCCCAACCCTTTAACACAGTTCCACTGAGAACCACTGGTCTAAAGGCACTTGGAACAAAGTAATTTGGAAACTAGAATGCAACTAACTAAACTAAAAACAAGAAAAAGAGAGGTAATCAACATTATGAAGAAATCTTTTTTTTTTTGAGACAGAGTCTCACTATGTCCCCCTGGGTAGTACGCCCTGGCATCACAGCTCACAGCAACCTCCAACTCCTGGGCTCAAGCAATTCTCCTGCCTCCGCCTCCCAAGTAGCTGAGACTACAGGCGCCCGCCACAACGCCCGGCTATTTTTTGGTTGCAGCCATCATTGTTGTTTGGCGGGCCGGGGACTGGATTCGACCCCGCCAGCTCAGGTGTATTTGGCTGACGCTTTAGCTGCTTGAGCCACAGGTGCCAAGCCATGAGGAAATCTTAAACAGAAGATCTTCTTGTACCCAATTCCTATTTCAGAGTCTGCCTCTAAAACACTGGCACTTTAAAGAGAATCAAGAGATATTCATGATGTGGAGAATACAGGAAATGTCAACCTATCCAATCTCTTCTCAGTGATCCTGAGAAGTACTAGTGTAAATTCCATAAATTTATTCCATAAGTAAAACTACACCAAAAATTAACCATACAATAGCCCCAATGAGAAAAGGAGCATATTGGATTTCATCTATCAGGTTAACATCTAAGCAGTACTCACTGGGGCTCTACCTAGGGGGCTTCCTAAGGTTCAGCTGACTCTTTTGATGACCTAGTGCCACATATGCTTCATTCAAATAAAGAATATCCCATAAACAAAAGTGGTTTCTTTTTTATTCTTCCCTGTATTTTCCTGGTAGTAAGGGTCTGATTGCACAGATTTTAGGTCAAATGCCTCCATCTAGTGCTCCAGAGAGTCCTCTCAATGTTCAGAAGCTCAGAGAATCACAATGTTTCAACAGGCCCTCTATACCTACTGCAGGAGGTTTCATCAGCCAATTGGAGATTTGGGTTTACTCTAAGAAAAAAGAACAAACTTGACATGTCAATTTCCAAAGGCCAAGGACAGTTATCAGCTCTGGGGAATTAGGTGACTTATTTGTTTTGGCTGATAACTGTCAACATTAAAAAAGGGACTTCTTCAGTTGTGGTACAGCGTACACTTTCTCTTACAACTCAAGGTCTCCTTTTCCCCTCAAATTTTCCTATCCATAGTATCTGAAATCACTAGTGACAGTCATGAACAAGCCTTACCAGGTGAATCATTAATAAGGTCCCATGAAAACTTCTTTCAGAACTTTGTGTCAGGAAAAGTCCTTTTTCTGAGGAATTGGGATGCCTGTTAAGGAGAGTAACTGCTTCTCTTTATTCTGTGGCTGCCAGGAAGTTAAGAGTTGCATTGTGATAATCAATCTCATCAGCCATCTTAGCCCTCAGGATTAATAATAATTTTTTCCTTCTACAGTTTTGACTTCCTATTTATATCATATATCTGCCTTGTGTTATAAGCCACCTCAAACGCTCATTAGAAGAATATAAATTATTGACCATTTAAAAAAAAATCACTTCTGCTATCTTAACTTCCAACATGTCACTACCTCCACTTCCACAACAGGCATTTATTTGGCAGATGAGGAAACTGAAGCACAGAAGCTAACTGTTTAAGGTGGTACCCATTTAGTTGGCTTGACACTCAGACATCTCAAACCTTGACTCAGACCAGTAAGTCCTATTATGTTCACCGCACTGTAGTAGACCGAATGGCATACAAAACTAAGTCATGGTTATAGCTGAAGAATCCAGATATCTGTGCTTTCAATTGATGGACAGGCACTCTATCTCAAAGCAAACAAAGTAAATAAAAGCTGACCAAAACATTATACTAGGATCTGAGCTAAATGAGGACCATTAAGGTCACCCTGAATTATTTTCTGGCATTAGGAATGTCTTCAGAACCTGAGGGACCTCAGGGCTTTGAAATGATCCAAGGATTACTTGGTCTAGAGCAAGACTGGAATTCTCACAGGCAAAGGACTGAACTGTTTGAACAGTTTCTTTCCCCATGCCTTTCAGTACCGTGCCAAGTGACTTTTTTCTCTTTTCCCAGTATTTCTCACATTATGAACACATGGCAAAGGTACAAAAATGAGTTAAGTCATAATGTTCAATTCAACTGAAGTGAAAAACAGATTACCTAGGACTTGCTATGTGACCTTGACTAGTCCTCAACAGATCCATTAACTAAATAAATGCCTTTTATCATCACTAGGGGAAGTGTAATCAGTCATCATAAACCTCTTTAATAGAAAATGATACATAAACACTGAACAATAAAGCTCACAGCAAGATTAATAAGAACACAGAGGCACATTTACCAGTAAATGGAAACTTACAATAGGATCTTCTCACATTCCGGGCAAAAGACTGCTTCTTTTATCTAATGGAGTATGGGTCTAAAATCATTAGCACTTGGCCTGACAATAATACACAGTAGCAATATTCCCCCTTGGTAGAAGAGAGGAAAAGGGATATTTATTCCTGGTAGGCAGCCATATCGACATCTCAGTTACTAGTTAACCAGGTGGGCAATTAATATTTGAGTATCTACTATATGCTAGGTACAAAGCTAGGCACATCAGATACAACAGTGAACAAGAGTTCCTGCCTTTATGGGAGTTTACAACCTATAATACAGACTCTGTCTCATCAACAGTGGTACTTAAAAGAATACAGGCTTACTAAAATAAAGGCAAGCAACAATAAAGATGCCTAATCGTCTGAAGCAACAAGACAAAAGAGGATGGGTTAATGGGGAAGAGAAAAAGTCTGGGAATCAGGGTATCAGAGCTTTCCCATTCTTCCCCGTAATTCATCTGATGCACCACTCTTAAGCATTCTGCTTATGAGGACCTGTGACTATTTCTCCAAAGAACTGTGCAGATTACAAAAGGTTATTCCCATAACAAAGCAATCAGCTGAACTGAGCATTAAACATAAGGTAATCAGACTTCTTAGACTCAAGGAACTTTCCACAATCTTTTAAATAAATTGTTGGTAATAACTTAATTTTGTGAGAAAACAGCTACAGCACACATGGTGATTATCTTTTCAATCTTGCCTTTGATTTCTGGATACATTAATTCGCTTTAAAAATAAAAAAAGACATTTCTCACACTCAAGGCAGCTTAATTAGCTGAGGTGTAAGAGCCTCCAGCAAATCTTGCTTTGTTCACCTTATACAATCCCTGTATTCCATTAAACACAACAGGCAGAAGGAACTTCAAAATATTTCTTTATACATAAGGGAAATATTTATCTGGGTTCTCAGTGGCTTCAGGAAGGTCATCTCTTTGCAAAGGTCCTCTGGTCTGTTAACTGGCTGCCAAGTATGTGGAAAGTCAAGATGCGGTTGGCAGTAAATGATCAAAAACCATTAGAGATCTCAATTCCACCACTCAGAGAGCTAGTTATACTAAAAACTCCAAAGGTTACCATGTACAAGAGCAATGGCAGAGTGTCCTTTGAGCTAGCTCACAACACAATAGACTAAACTTGTTCTGCCTCAGTAAGTGCAGTAAAGAATGAGCAATCGTTCCTTACCACCCACTGCTCCAACCCACCCAAGCTCCCTTCTCAAGGGATGCTTAAGTGATCTATTCATAAGATTCTAGGATCAACTTGTATCCATGACAGTGTCTGCTGTCACAAACCTCTGAATGTCAATTTCTTAAATATGTCCACGCAACCGAAGACCATACAAGGTGAAAATCCTAGCTTTTCAATCTCATGCTGCCCTCATTGCCTTCACCTGCCTAAAGCTAGCTCCATATTTTCTTTCCTCTTGCCAACCTGCTATCACGCAGCTGTTGGATAAACCGGCCACTGCCCCCAAAGATTTGACGGAAGTTCTCCCAGATTTACCTACTTACCTGAAGGGAGATGTTCTTTAACACCCCCATCCCCTGGGTTGGTCACAGGGGTCAGCTGAGTTGGTTCACCCCCTCCCACTCTCATCTTCAAGACCATTCAACCAGAAAAAGTCAGCTGCAAATTTAAGGCCTGGCCCTGCCGCGTTTCAGGAAGATCACGGAGGAGTAGGGCCCAGGGACAAAAGAAAGGGAGGTCAGGGTCGGCCTTTTCAGCCCGGGTTAGGCCGGGGGCCGCTCAGCCGCCTCCCCCGCCCACCACTTCAGTCGTTCCTGAACACCCCAAACCATACCCCCTTAAGCCCCAAACTAGCCGGAGCCCGGGCCCGGGCTTGCTCGCGCCGCTTCCGCGAGGCCAGGTCCTGGGCCCCCGCCACCACCCGGAGCCCCCGCACCTTCTTGGGCGCCTTGGTGACGGTGGCCATGAAGGAGTACTTCTCGGCGTCCTCGATCTCCTTGGCCTGCTTCAGCTCCTCCCCGACCCCGGGCAGCGGCATCGCGTCAGGCATCGACATCCCCTGGCCGGCCCGGCCCGCGGCTGACCCGCCGCCCCCGCCTCTTTCCCTCACGGGCGCCCGCCCGCCTGCCCGCGCGGCGCCCTCCGACACGCGCTCGCCCACCCTCCAGCCAGGCCCCGCGTCCAGCTCCGTCGGCTGCCGAGGTGCTTGGGCGGGTGCCTGGTCTACTCGGCAGCCCAAGACAGCCGGACAGCGACAGGCAACACAGGACCTCCAAACACACTAGCGCCGAGATCCGACCTGCCAGCGCCTCCACCTCCGCTGCACGCAAACACGCACGCAAAGTAAGGGTAGAAGGCAGTGACGCCACGTCAAGTACTGGCACCTGGAGGGAACAGGGAGAACCGGCGCTCGGTCTTGACGTCAGTACATTGGGCTGAGCCACAGAAGTCGCTCCTCCTCCTTTCCGGCTCGCGGCGTGTGAAATTCCCAGGGTGAGCCAGACTTATAGCGCCACCAGGTGGCGTCATCAGCCCTATGAGCAGCGCCTGGTTCCGGCAAAGCGCGGAGCAGAGGGTCTTTGAACCGCGGGGTTCTGGGCAAGGCCTCAGAGGGGCGTAAGAAAGGGTGCTTGGAACAAAGACCAGAACTCTCCACATGACACATCCTATAGCCATCCTAGGAAAAGTGCGATGCCAAGATGTTCCAATCACTTACCTCTGACCCAGGCCCTTTGGACCAGTAGCTCCTTCCCAAGGGGCATCATTTGCCTCTTTGATTTCACAGGGGAAGAACTGAGTCATAGCAGTATGTCTGGTTTCTGCACAACCCTTGTGACTTCCTCTGCTACCATTTGGCCTTGGGCCTTATTTGAGGCCAATGTCCAGTGGCCGTTGGAATGGGGCTGATGGGTGAGAGGGTGGTAAGCAGGAGGGCTGAAGGAGAAGCACCCAGCCAGGTAGCTTTCCTGCTGCAGGCTCTATGTACACATTAGGTTCTGGCAGCTCCCAGGGGGCATCCAGGATATTCATAGACTTTTACTTACTTACTGGATCCTACTGTGTGCAGTCCCTGTGCAGCAAAGGTGCATGTGACACATTTTATATTTTGCAAGGTTTAGTTTAGTAGGAGAGGCAGAGCCTGTTTGTAACCTCATGTCAGCTGAGCTAGCTTTTCCTTTGAGATTCAAATGACATTGGCTCCAATTCCCATGTCCTGTGGAAAGTCCAATGCCCTCCCCAGGATTTCTGTGACTTGCTGGTAGAATTTAGATTTTCATGGTTGCCTCTGGCTCTAGTTTTTGCCCCGTCTAGAATTTTATTCACTATTCTGGTCTTGTGACTGTTTCTTTAGCTATCAATTTAGCCCCTTCTCCTTTCAATCTCCACCCCTGTTCTAAAGAAATCACAAAAATAAGATTGTAACATGTAGCAAAATTTTTAATAAAGGTTTGTAGGTCACAGGGGAGAGGTTACATCATATAATAAACAATTTAAAAATCACATTTATGAAATATTCTGAGAGTTAATTTGGCCATCTCACCACCCCAAGATTTCTCAGTGGCCACAGAGCCCCACACCACCCTATCCCACTGCCATCTAATCTAGCTTCTGCTTGCTACTCCCTTCCCATCCCTCTCCCCTTCCTTCCTTGATTGAAATCTCTGGGGAGCCAGATTCTTCTTTACTGTGCTGAGCAATTCAAGTCTTCCCAATGCCTTTTTTCCTAAATTCCTCCACCAAGACCACCTTTTTATATTCAAAAACTCACCAGGTTTTTAACAGGGCCTACCCCTTTAAGAAGGAAATAGTGGTTGCAATGACGTTTTCTCCACTGGTTTGTGTTCAAGGTTGGGGAGAGCATGAAATGTTCACCTCTGGTGTCCCAGAGTCTTAGTCATAAAACCCATGTTCCAACCACCTAACCCCACTGTCTGTGGAAGTGTCTGGAAGGATGCACATTTTGCAGATCCTGATCTTGAACCGTTAGGACTCTTATCTGTCCACATTTGGGCATTCCTATAGCCAAAGGGGCAGAGATGG
The DNA here is from genome assembly GCA_963573935.1 of Arctocebus calabarensis. Taxonomy (NCBI): domain Eukaryota; kingdom Metazoa; phylum Chordata; class Mammalia; order Primates; family Lorisidae; genus Arctocebus; species Arctocebus calabarensis. The sequence continues at coordinate 28,288 of CAUYON010093882.1, read as the reverse complement.
AGTGGCACCTTTCTCTTCAGCTCCCAGCTGAGGGTCATGAACCACCCTTGGCCCATTCGGGACTCTGACATAAGGCCCACAGTAGTTTCAACCTTGTAGGTTTGCTCGAGTCATTGAAGAGCCCAGGGATCAGAGCTGCCTGCTCAAAGACCAGAGGCAGAGTTTATTGGAACCAGGGGTGAAAACTCTAATTCCCTTAAATAGAAAAACATGTGACTTAAGAAAACTTCTTTTATTTATTTTTAAAAATAGCATCAGTGTTTCTATCTTTTGGATTTGAATTTTAAAACTCCCATTAGCCAAGCATTTTGTGCCTCAGTCCCACAGTTCTGCCATGCACTTTTACATCCAGACTGTCTTCCTGGAGATTGAAGTTCAGTCTTTCATTTACTCCTCCTGGACCAGGAGTAACAGGTTTGCCTGAGCACCAGCCTCACAGCATAGGCTGCTATTACTGCTCCTGCTGAAGATAGTGAAGACACCATCGGGCTTACAGGATGGTGCGGTACTTTAACAGTTTGGGCAAAGAGAAGACTACTGGGTCAGACTCCACTTACCTGAATTCCTGGCCTGAGGGGAGCCTAGCGAGCTGAGCTCAGAGAATCAGGGAGCTGAGACTGAAAGAGAAGGGGAAAGAGGTGGCACCACTTGTCCTATTGGTAAGACATTTTTCAGGCCACAGCCCTGGGGCATTCCTGGAAACCAGCCACTGAAGAGGGCATGGGTGGCTGCCACTGTTCCCACCGTGTGTGGGCTAGAGATCAAAAGGCTTACCCAGCCAGGGAGTGAAACAGCATGACATCCGTGAGAACCACTGGTAATCCCCTGTACCCCAAGCCCACTCTTAAGATGGCCTCTGAAGAGTGAGCACTGAAGCCAGAGCCAGATCCTGCAGGGCCTGGTTAAGACCTGAGTGGGCACTGGTCAAGTTCACTGTGCTGGAGAGCACAAGAGAAGAAGCAGGTTTGGGTGGAAGGGACTGCTGCAATCAGGAGTCAGCTTGGGACATGTTGAGTCTGTTACATCTGTGGAGGACACTGGTCCTAAGTCTCAGGGGAGCCCAGGTTGGTGCCTTTTATATCCACCTACTCCTGTCAACCTGACTCCCCACCAGAGGGAGGTTCTACTCCCCTTGGAAGCCTTTCACCTCCTGTTGGTGAGGCCTTCTGTAAAGAAACATGTTGAACATCTGCAGAGATCTTGGGTGACAATGGCAATCTGGCAAAAGGTGAAGAGAGCAGTGGCTCTGTCTCCAGCTCTCCAAAATGGGCAAACCCTCCTCAACCCCAGCCTTCTTTCTGTCCCAGACTCACCACTTTGCACAGCTCTGGGAGGCATCAGTGACATTGGATCACCTGCCTTGCTGGCCCTCTGGGCGCTGGCTCTCCAGCCTCCTGGCTCCTGCTTCCCTCTGAGCTCTCTGACACTTGCTCACAGCTTCTTCTCCTTCCCTTTCTGCAATTCCATAGGGAAACACTCCTCCTTCTCTGGCCCTCCCTCTGTTCCTTATTATCTTATTTATTATTATTTTATTTATTATTACTTTAAACATTTTAGGAAAGAAAGATCAATGGAGATTAAAAAATTCTTAATCTTTCTAAGTTCACCTCTGGTTCTTATTAATTTGCAGAAACTTGTTTTTATATATTGTGATCAGTAGATCCATGTCATTTTGTGTTTTGCTTTGATCAAGTTACAGCATTTCAAAAACACATCGCCCATAAAGAGGTCATTGGCGTATTTGTCATTGTTCGTGTTTCCCAAGCGTTCCATCATACTGCTTTATGAGTTTGCTTAACCATTTTCCCATTGTTGGGCATTTGAGTTGTTTCCAACTTAGCGCAATATAACAGAGTGTGGGGGGTGGATGGGAGTAGGTGTGGAGATGGCTTTCAAGCAAAACAGGTAAAGATGGGTCACAGCACCAGATTCTGGCACAGCCAAGGAGCAAAACTGTAAGTAATGGGGCCAGTTGTGCTGGTGGTAAACAAGGTCAAGAATAAGACATTTTTTGGCCACAGGGGATCTGAGGTCCTGTACCCGGAACTCTTGAGGGCTGACTCATGAGGAGGCTGGTGTGGACTCAAATCTTGGCTCTGTTACCATCTCCACCACTGGGATTCTGGACCTCTCTGGACTTCTGCTTCCTTATACAAAACAGGGTGATAGCTCTCCTTCTGGGGCTTGTGATGACCTAATCTGACAAGATAATAAATACACAAGAGCCTTAAACAAGTTGTAAATATTGTGCAAACATAAGTTATTAAGATGTGGGTCCAGGCTAAAAATTTGGAGGGGAAAGGAACTATTGGCGAGAATTTGGAATTCTCTCTGGTGTGCCCTGCTTCCCAGAATGGCAGGAAGAAGCAGAAGCCTGCTTGCTGCAGGGAAGGATCCTCATTGCTGGTTCTGAGTACTTGTTTACGCTTGGGTTGTGCTTCCTTGAAAAGGAGGCTGAAACTGCCCCAGCCAGGAGCAACCGCAGCTCCCTGGCCCGACATGGCCCGAGGGCCTGGCTACTGTGTATCCAGCAGCCCCTCGAAATTTCCTCAAATGCTTTTTTCTGGGTTGTACCAGAAATCTTGATAGAGTGTTCTTCAGTTCCCAAAGCTCCAGCGCATTAAAATTAAGGTGGAGAAGGCATTCATTCGGTCATTGTAAACAGTGTTCAAGGGATCTGCTCTGACGATCCTTTCTGCGACTTTACATATTTTTCTGTTCTTGTAGTGTGTGTGCACATGTGTGTCTGTCGGGGGGGTGGGGAGTTTGCAAAAAAAGCAGAAATTGTGCAACTGGTCCTTGGACTTCAGCCCCTGCCTGGTCACTCATTTTTTGAGCATTGGCTTTGTGTCAGGAGCTGTGCTAGGTGGCACGGGTGGCACAGCAAACAGGACAGGCACAGTTCCTGTCCTCATGGGTCTTAGACTTGACAGCACAGCTTTGTCTGAAAATCAAGGTTGGCCCCCCCATGCCCTCAGAGAGCTCATCTCCTTCTTACTGTCTCCATGTGCCCCACCCCGAGCAGTCCAGCACGCACATTCCCCTTGCCCTTGACACTGTGTCAGACATCAGGGTGGAGAGTTCAGAGACACTCACCCACCCTTGAAGTTGCCCTGAGTCTTTTAGGAGCTTCTGGGACACTGTCTCCTTGGCAAGTGTTCCCCCCCCACCCAAGACAATGGAGAGTGGAGGTGAGGTGGAGGTGCCCGCCTGCCGGGTCCGGGGCTGCCCCCGGAACTGGAGGAGATGTGGTTTGCCAGGCTGCTCAGAGTCCCTGGTGGGTACTGCTTTGGGAAGCCTGTGGGGCTGGTGGCGGGGCTTGTTTTGACTGGGAAGGCACTGGGGCTGGATAGAGCAGGCCAGACAGAAGCTGCCATTTCCCAAAGCTCTGGCAGGCAGGCTTTGGCCCCTTTGCCCCTGAAGCCCTCCCATGCTTCTGGTCTGTTGGAGTCAGAGAGGAGAGTGGTGGGCTGGGATGCGCGGGCTCCTGCTGGGTGGCAGCAGCCTTTCTCACCCTCTCTGGTGTGCAGGGCGGGCCCCATTGCATCAGTCTTGGAGCCTCTGCTCCTGGCTTTGCAGCCAGCTGGGCCCCTGGAGGAGGGACTCTCACTGTTTTTCAACAAACCATTAACCATTTCAGCCTCCTAGCCCTCCTTGCAACCAAACTGGATTCTCAAGGCTGCCCGCATCCTGCTCTGCGCTGGTCTTGAAAACCCCTCTTCTGCTCCATGACACCCAGGGGGTCGCTTGGGCAGCCTTTTGAGGATTGAAAGCTCCACCATACCCAACGCGAGCCTGATCCCTTCCTTGGGAAAAGAGTTAACCTCCGTCACCCCCACCCTCAGCATTTGTCCCATTCTGCAGCGGTGAGGACAGAGTGCCTCAGCCTCCAGCATGAGCTCATGCCACCTCCACACTCCAAACAGCGACCCGCCAGAGGGTCAACACAACATTTTCAACCTAGAACAAGAGTTGAGCTCAAGCCAAAGGCCAGAAGCTTGGCCCTTGTCCTCTCCTCAGACCCCCTCCAGCCATTTCCTGCAAACCAGTATGGGCCTTTACCATCTTTAGAGGGGCGCTGGTCAGGACTGGGTGGAGCGAGGCCCTGAGGGGCCCCGCGGGGCTGATTGAAGAGAGGCACAAGTACACAGTGTTTTCCTGTTCCGGTAAGGGCTGGATGAGGAGGCATCAGGGGTGGGGGCAGAGAGGCCTTTCCAGTCAGCAAGCCCGGGCCACATTCTGGCTCAGGACTTTATCTCCAGCCCCAGCATTCCCTTCATCACTACACCCACTCCCGGGCCTGAAATAGCCTAAAACTTCATCCAAGCCTAGGCCCGGGTCCCAATTTTAATTCCACAAACATTTGGCTGCACTGTAACTTTCAGGGCCCTGTGGGTCCCCTGAGGAATGTAGAGATGAATGAGGCCCAGCCCCTGCCTGCAGGGAGCTTGCAAGTTGTGCCCAGATGGCTGTAGCCAAAGGCCTGAGATGCCGGAGGAAGAAGAAGGATGAATCCCACGGAAGGAATGAGGCCTGTGAAGAAGAGTCATTTCTGTTGAATCGTAAAGGATGACTAGGCTGTTACCATTAGGCAGAAATGAGGGACAGTTATCCCAGATGAAGGGAACAGCCAGAGCAAAAATATGGATGTGTGAAATTTAGGATACGTTTCGGAACATGGCCAGCAATCAGGTTTGACTGGAGCACGTGGGAGAACACAGAGCTCCTTACGGTTTCCATGGATGTATGAGTTTATCTTGACTGTGTGTAGTCCGAGGGCTCCCAAGTGGCAAATACCTGTTGGTTTACGGAGCTTTGCAGATCAGCACAGAAAGGTACAAAGCATGCTTGGAGCCATCATACCACATTCGTGACAAAGCCAAGACTACACCCAGCTTCTCCCACCAGTTCCAGTCTCTGAATCCAGTGCGCTTAATCCGTGGAGCTGGCTGACCCCACAGACCCTGCCACCCCTGAGGAGGCCAAGAAGATGCATGAAATGAACAACCACTCCACAGTGAATTCTGGAGGAAGACAGCGATTTAGCCACGGGAATGTTCCTCATGGTGGTGCGTGTAAGGAGGAATGAATAGCTTCATGACACGTGTTGGGAACAAAATACCAGCTTGCTTTATTTAAACCTGGTCCTAAGCTCCATCTACAGTTGGTGAGATGTCTTACAGTATTATTAGGCCTTCCTCCCTCGATTCACTGGATTTTACAAAAAATAAAATACAAATCTCCAAATAAGCAGACAAAGGGTTTTTTGTTTTGTTTTGTTTTACAAGACTGGGGCAGCTGGTCCTGATTTGGTGGTGCTCACTCCTAATAACCGCTTGGCCTCCTCAGGGGTGGCAGGGTCTGTGCGTCTTCCCTATCTGTGGGTGCTGCTTCTCTAAGGCAGGCAGGGGAGCTGCCCACACACAGTGGCCTCGCCCGGCAGCTGGCCACCTAGTGGCCTTTCCTCCAGCCTCCTTGCTCCTGGCTCCATCCAGGGATGTGCATCCCTGGAGCTGGGGGAAGGAGTTCCAATCCCAACTTCTGCCATTTGTGGACACTAGATGCTGGTGGTCACTGCCCACAGGTAGGGCCACTCTCCCTTCCAAATTAAGAACCCCCTTCATCCTTTCTGACTTCCTGGGCCCAAAGCCCTGGCTGCCTTTTCGGGAGGGAGGATGTGGGGGAAATTCTTCACATTCTTTTCTGAAGAATCCACAGCCAAGCAAACCAGATATGGCTGATTTCTCAATCATGAAACTGTACCACATTAAATGTTCAATTAATCACCATGTTGCACTTCCAAAAGCAAAAGAAAAGTTTAAAAATATGGTACAGTCATAGAAAGTAATACTGAGCCACCTCACAGAAGGATCTGGAATGACATGGAAAGACATTCATGATAACGTTCGTAGCTGAAAAAAATGTTTTAAAAACATTTTAAAAACACATCCCAGGCTCGGCGCTTGTGGCTCAACGGGCTAAGGTGCCAGCCACGTACACCTGAGCTGGCAGGTTCGAAGCCAGCACAATGATGGCTGCAACCAAAAAATGGCCGGGCATTGTGTTGGGCCCCTGTAGTCCCAGCTACTTGGGAGACTGAGGCAAGAGACTCCCTTGAGCCCAGGAATTGGAGGTTGCTGTGAGCTGTGATGCCACAGCACTCTACCCAGGGTGACAGCTTGAGGCTCTGTCTCACAAAAAAAAAAAACACATCCCAGTGTGGCCCAATTTTGGGGTAAAGATAAAATTATCTATACAAAGAAAAAACAGGTGAAGGGTAAACACCTAATGGACTGGGCATGGTGACTCAGGCCTGTAATTCTGACTGGTGGGAGAAGCTGGATGCAGTCTCAGCTTTGTCAAGGCCAACGCAGGTTGATTGCTTGAGCTCAGGAGTTCGAGACCAGCCTGAGCAAGAGCAAGACCCTGTTCCTAAAAAACTAGCCAGGTATTATGGAAGGTACCTATAGACCTAGCTACTAGGGAGGCCGAGGCAAGAGGACGGTTTGAACCCAAGAGTTTGAGGTTTCTGTGAGCTATGATGCCATAGCACTCTACCCAGGGCAACTGAATGAGACTCTGTCTCAAAAAAAAAAGAAAAAGAAAAAGAAAAAGAAAAAAAGAAAGGTAAACACCTAAATGCTTACATCCACTGTGCAGTAAGATTATATGTCATTTTTATATTGTCATTTTTGCTTGTTTTCATTTTCCAAAAATTTTACACTGAGTTTGTATTACCTTATTTTGAGGAGTAATTTGAAGAAAATTTTAATGTATAGTGATTTTTTTTCCATAAAAGCAATGTATACTCATTGTGAAATATCTAAGCAGGCATACGTGGGAAAAAGTGAAACTCCTCTATTTCCCCACTCAATCCTATTCACGTTTGGAGTCAGGAAGCTCACTTCCACATCATATTTTCATATCTTTTTTTTTTTTTTTTTTTTAGACAAAGTCTTACTTTGTCGCCTTTGGTAGAGTGCAATGACATCATAGCTCACAACAACCTCAAACTCCTAAGCTCAAGTGATCCTCTTGCCTCAGTCTCTCGAGTAGCAGGGACTACAGGCACCCACCACAATGCCTTGCTATTTTTAGAGATGAGGTCTCACTCTGGCTCAGGCAGATCTCAAACCCGTGAGCTCAGGCAATCCACCCACCTCGGCTTCCCAAAGTGCTGGGATTTCAGGCATAAGCCACCAAGCCCGGCCTCATACGAGGATTTTTTAATTGTACTTATGGTGCTATCTGTATTATTCTACAGTCCTTCTTGAGATAGCTTCCTAGTTAGAATCAATATAACAATCATACTCATCTCATTAGGGTTTTTATCAGAATTAAGTGTTAATTTACATAAAGCTTTGAGAGCAGTAGTTGGCACATAAAAAGCTCTTAGAGAAGTAGTTGGCACCACATGAGTTGTAACTATCTTAATGTATTTACCTATTTATTTTTGCTAAGCCCTGAAACCTTTCATTGGTTAATTTCTGACAATAGCTTCCTCAATATCATCACATAGTTCTTTGTCCCTCAAAACCATGCGTTAAAAATGTTATTCCACTGAAAATCTCTCCTGTTTAAACATCAAAATGTGAGGCGTGTCAGAATGCCACAGAACATCTCATGAGGATAAAATAAAACCAAGATGGCAGCTGAGTTAGAGATGACCTGATTCCCCACCTCAGGAATGACCCAGAGTCACACAAGCTCTGCCGCCCAGTGATTCATTGGTGCTGGAACTGAAATCCCGAGTAAATGACCACAAGGAGAAAAGCAGGAGAGGGACCCTGGTGGGGAAGAGAGTAGTAACACTCAGCCCTGACTGACAGTGGGTGGAACAGGGGAGGGTCTGCAGGGGAGCTTCTGGATGTGGAGAGGCCTCTCAGGAGGGTCAGACGTCACCAAGCAGAGAGCGAGTGGCTCAGAGACCATCACCCGACTAGTGGTCACTGCATAGTGAGGTCAGAGCAGCACAGCCCATTGAGAGGACACTTGAAAAGGGCTGTGGGAGGGCCCAGAGGTGAGACCACCCTGCAAAAGAGTTTGGGAGGCCGTGATCAAAGCAAAAAATCAAGTTTCCTATTTTTATGATAGTAATTAGTTGCCAATGAATTATAAATACTTGGATTTTGTCTTCCAAATAAAAACACCTTCTTCCAGGAAGGGCTGCTGATGACACAGGCTCTTCCATTTCCCTAGATGAGACCCAGACTCAGCTAAAGTGTTTCCACTTCAACCATCACCCTCTGGCAGCAGCAGCCAGGTGTCGGGCCTGTGTGGGCATTGGTGTCCTGGACCTAGGGGTTCCTGGTGGGGTCTATGCGCCAAGCAGACCTGCATTCAGGGAGAGGAGGCCTGGAGCACACACGCACTCCCCAACACTCAGAAATTCCAGGCAGAATGAAGACTTGGATAAATAAGACAGTCACCCGAGCACAGAAGGCAAAGTGCCAGAGGCCCTGGCAACTGGCTTCCTATGGGTGGAGCGGTGAGGCCTGGGGGCCAGGGCTGCTGTGGCCCACCCTGGCCAGCAGTGCCCAGCACTGTCTGGACACCATGAGGCCTTGAAGCTGGGGTCCTAGGATGGAGAAGTTACAGGTGTTGGGAAGTCAGTGGGCTTCTGGAAACTGGTTATTTCAATGGATTCTCTTTTTATCAGATTCACCCTGCAGCATCTCCTCCACGTAGCTTTGAATGTCCCTCGGTGTGGCCCCACAGTGTCACAATTGTGGATCAGCTCAGCAACCTTCCCAAGGCTGGCAACCATTTGGGGTGTTCTCTGTCCCTGGCCTGAAATTCTGCTCTTGTCCACCTCCAAACAGGATTGGGTACAGAGGGGTAAGTTCACTGAGCCCTTGTACATAAAGCACCTCCATGCTGGGCCCACAGGACTTGTCTGTGCCCCATGATTATAGGAAGTCCACTCCCAGGTCCCCCTCACCCACACGCCTTTTCCCCAAGGCCCGCGTGGCAGCTGCACACACCTTCTGATTCAGGGCCGTCATGTGCTGACAGATTTCAGTGATGAGCATGATGATGCCGGTCTCATTATTGGCCAGCGTGATGGTCATAAGGCCTATGGTCGGGTAGACAGCCACAAGGATGTCGTCAACCTCTGCCTGCCCATTCATCTTGGATCACAGACAAAGGTGACCACGGCTACTTCTTCTTTCACCAGGTGTTCCTGGATTGAGTCTTGTTCCGCCATGCAAGTAATAAAGTGGGGTTTGGCCCCATTCTCTAGGCTATGATGCTTAACCATATCCCCCTCTGAGGTTTGGTTTTCGTGGAAGTGGTTCACCACAGAATGGATTACTAAATAATTTGACTCCATGCCCCCAAAGTGAAGATTATTTAGTCCTTTATTTTTTTGAGACAGAGTCTCATGCTGTTACCCTTAGTAGAGTGCCATAGTGTCACAGCTCATGGCAACCTCCAACTCTTGGGCTTAAGCGATTCACTTGCCTCAGCCTCCCAAGTAGCTGGGACTACAGGCACTCACCACAACGCCTGGCTATTTTCTTGTTGCAGTTGTCATTATTGTTTAGCTGGCCCGAGCTGGGTTTGAACCTGCCAACCTCAGTGTCTGTGGCTGGCGCTGTAACCACTGTGCTATGGGCACCGAGCCTAAAGATTGTTTCTTGAGGTTTTCCACCTATCATCTTCTCAAGGCTTTCCTGAGCTATATTTATAATATCCTTGGCCTTTCTAGTAGATGCCAGAGGAGAGGGGAAGCTATAGTCTTCTATCTTGCTTCCCATTCATCAAGACGGGAGAGTGAAAGGATGGTGGAATAATATGCTTAAGATCAAGTGCTGGATGAAGACTGCTGGGACTTCCCCAGGCTTCCCTCTTGGCTTTAGTCATGGCCTGGATAACTTCTGACTCTAGGAAAGTGGTCACATTATACTTCATATAAACTTTCCCTTTGGCAGCTCTTTTCTTGGCATCCCTCCGCAGACCTGCAAATTCCTCCTTCACACCATGGCTAGCTCCATCCCACCCAGCAGTGCTCTAGCTGCTGGCCCACCTGCCCACAGCTATTGCCCAAACCTTCCATGTGAGCCAAGCCCAGCTGCGGGGCTGATGTATTTATTATTTGCTTATTTACCATTCTGTTCCATAGATATCCCTCCACATTAGGACTGTATCCATTTAATACAGCGGTCATGACCCACAGGAACTGTGTTAAAGGGCCACGGCATTAGGAAGGTTGAGAACCACTGATTTAATACTTAAGAAAAAAGTTTAAAAAATTTTTTTAAGAAACAAGACAAATGAATAACTAAGTTCTTGTCTATTCCTTCCACCACTTACAGAGGGGCTGTAAAAATTTCCCCCTTTGTCTTTTTCACACTGTGGCCTTTCCCCGAATGACCACAGGCCTCCCCTTGGACAGTCTACCAGCCAAATGCCATGTTTACCTAGAGGCTTGGGGCTACCTGAACTATTTGTGCTTTTCTGGAAGGACAGAAATGCTCTAATCTCTCTAGAACTCTCCACAGTTGTGAACTACATAGGAGTCTTGGTTGGTAGAATGTGTCCCATTTTTGGTGTAGCTGTAAAACAAGAAGAAAAAGTGGTGGTGCAGCTGTAGGAAAATAGGAACATTTGTTGCATTAATCACCAAAAATGTGTCAGCAGGAAAGAACAGTTTTAACAACTATGATAAGATAGTGAGACTACAGAAGTCAGCTATCACTGAGAATAATATGACTATCTGCATTTTAGATTCAGGCGCAAAACACAATTATATCCAACTCACAGACCAGCAAATGCCACCAGGAAGTGTCTCTTATGCAATGTTTGCAGAATCCTTGTCATTTAAGTTCCATCCTTTTAAAAATAAATGACTAGGATATCATTATACCAAACCCAGAAAAAGAAATTACAAGGAGACAAAACTACAGACCAATATCTCTGATGAACCTAGACATGAAGATCCTCCGAGGAATATTAGAAAATCAAATCCAACAAAATATTTTTAAAAAGAAACCCCATGCCCAAGTGGGGTTTGTCTGGTGAATGCCAAGGCTTATTCCATATTTGACAATGAATCAATGTAACCCCCCCATATTTGTCATTAGAAGAAAAAAAGACCCACAGCAAGATATATATAAAAAGCATTTGACTTTTACTGTTATTGTGATTCATTAAATAAAAAAGCATTTGAAAAAGTTTGACATCTATTGTGATTTTAAAAAAAGAAATAAAAGGCACGCAGCTTGGAAAAGAAGATATAAAACTGTCTCTGTTTACATATGACATTGTTTATGTACAAAAGTCCAAAGGCCTCACATTGAGGCACACACAAACTCACACCCCCATAAATGAGTGTATTAAGGTTGCACCCCCATAACTGAGTGTATTAAGGCTGCAGGAGGTAAGGTCAACATGTGAAAATTACTCATATTTCTATATACTAACAATAAAAATTAGAAACCAAAATTCAAAAAATCAATAGCATTGATTTTATATTTTATATAAATATTCTATGTAAATCTCTTAAAAATTAGCCAGGATCTGTATACTGAAAGGTACAAAACATTGAAGAGAGAAATCAAAGAAGACTTAAATAAATTGAAAGACATACCATTCAGGGTTTAAAAAACTCCATAAGAGTATAAATTCTATCCTCTACAAATTGATAAATTTAACTCAAGGCTAATCAAAGCTGTAACAGATTACAGTAGACATAGGCAAGCTGATTTAAAAGTTTAGAGAGAAAAGCCAAAGAACTAGAATAGCTAGAACAATTCTAAAAAGAAGAATAAAGTTGGATGAATCACACTACCTGACTGTAAGACTCACTACAAAGCTACAGTAATCAAAACATTGTGGTATTAGAAACAGAAGAGATACATAGATCAATGAAACAGAATAAAGAATGTGGAAATAGACACACACAAATAAGGCCAATTTATGTTTTACAAAGGCGCAAAGACAATTCACAAGGGAAAGGATAGTCTTTTTAAAAAATTGTGTTGGAACAATTGGACATCCATATGTGGAAAAACAAACCTCAATCTACACCTTACAAATTTAATATTCAGAATGGATCATGGGTTTAAACGTAAAACATGAAACTACAAAACTTTTAGAAGAAAACAGGAGACAATCTTAATGACCTGGAATTAGGCAAAACGTTCTAAGACACAGTAAGAAAAGCATGACCCATCTAAGAAAAATATGGATACACTGGACTTTATCAGAGTTTTACAAACTGCTATAAAATTCATAATTAAGAGGAATGAACAGCTACAGACTGGAAGAAAATATTTTCAAATCACATAAAACATAAGGACTTGAATGGAAATATGTAAAGAACTCTTAAAACTTGGCAATAGGAAAGTAAACACCCCAGTCAAAAAATGAGTAAAAGATTTAGACACTTTACCAAAGAGGATGTACAAAGCAATAAGAATGTCCAGTATTATTAGCCACTAGGAAAATACAAATTAAAACTTCTGTACAATACCATGACACACATTAGAATGGCTACAGTAAAAATACTGGCAATACAAAGTACTTGGATCCTTTCCTACCCTGGGACTCTCAAACATTGCTAGTGGGAATGCAAAATGGTACAGCCACTTCGGAAAAGTTTGACAATTTCTTATAAAATGAAACATAAATTACCGTATGACCCAGCAATTGCGCTTGTAGGTAATTGCCCCAGAGAAATAAAACTAGATGTTCATACAAAAACCTGTACAAGAATATTTATAGCAGGTCTGTTCATGATTGCCAAAAATTGAAACCATCCAAATGCCCTTCAACAAGTTAAATGGATAAACTGTGGTCCATCCACAGGATGCATTAAAAAGGAATAAACTATCCATACATGAAATAACTCTGATGAATCTCAAAGGCATGCTGAGTGAAAGAAGCCAGTCTTAAAAAGTTGCATACTGTGTGATTCCACTTACGTGACATTCTTCAGTAATGAAGACCAGATCAGTGTTTGGCAAGGGTTAGAGGTAAGAAGGAGAAAGTGTGATTACAAATAGATGGTATGAGGGAGCTTTGGGAGTGATGGAAATGTTCTACATCCTGATTACCATGGTAGTTACACAAATCTACACCTGTGTTAAAATTTTATAACCACCACCACCCCCACCACACACACACATCGGTTAATTTAACTTTATGTTAAATATTTTAAAAATAGACTATTTTTTGAAGTAGTTTTAGGTTCACAGGGATTTGTCATATACCCGCTGCCCCCACACAGGCATAGCCTCCCCACCATGAACATCCCTCACCCGGGTGGTATGTTTGTTCCAGCCGATGAAACCTACATTAGCATGGCACCCACAGACCACAGTTTTCATTAAGGTGCATGGGGGCGTATATTGTGTAGGTTTTCAAAAATGTGCAGTGACATGTATTCACCATTACAGCACCATACGGAATAGTTTCATTGCCCTCTGTGCTTTGCCGATTCATCCTCTGTGCTTTGCCGATTCATCACTCCCACCCCCATGACCCTTGGCAGCCACAGATCCTTTTTTATCTCCATTATTTTGCCTTTTCCAGAATGTCTTATAAGTATGTAGCCTTTCCAGATTGGCTCACTTTATTTATGTATTCATTTTATTTATTTATTTTTCGAGACAGTGTCACTATGTCACCCTCCGTAGGGTGCCATGCCATCACTACTCGCGGCAACCTCAAACTCTTGGGCTCAAGTGATTCTCCTGCCTCAGCCTCCCAAGTAGGTGGGACTACAGGTGCCCACCACAACACCCAGCTATTTTTTGTTGCAGTTGTCATTGTTGGTTAGCTGGCCCGAGCCAGATTCAAATCTGCCAACTTTGGTGCATGTGGCTGGTGCCATAAACACTGTGCTATGGGCACCTAGCCGGCTCACTTTATTTAGTAATAGGCACTGAAGAGTCCTCTACGGCAGTGATTTTTTCAGCTGGGGTGCTGCAACACCCTGGTGGCCATGAGAGGATCTTAGGTGTGTCATGAAAATTTTAAAGATCATTAATTAAATTATTTTTTACAAATACTCTCTTTTTTTTTTGATCAACGTAATTTAAGTGTGCTGCGGGAAGTTGTCCTATAGATTCAAGTGTGCAGTGAGAAAAAAAAGACTGAAAAACACTGCTCTGGATCTTTCCATGGCTTGATAGCTCATTTCTTTTTAGCATTGAATAGTATTCCATTGTTCAGACGTGCCGCATTTTATCCATTCATCTACTTAAGGACATTGTGGCATCCAGATTTTGGCAACTATGAATAAAGCTTCTATAAACATTCGTGTGTGGGTTTTTGTGTGGATATGTTTTCAATCCTCTGCGTAAATACCAAGGAGCACAATTGCTGAATCATATGGTAAGAGTTTGTTTAGTTTTGTAAAAAAAAAAAAACCCTATCTTCTGAAGTGCCTGTACCAATTCGCATTCACACAAGCAGTGAATGAGGGCTCCTCCTGGTGCACGTCCTCCCCAGCGTTTGGTGTTGTCTATATTCTGAATTTTGGCTATTCTAGAAAGTGTATAGTAATCTCGTTGCTGTTTTAGTCTGAACTTCCCTCATGACTTATAATATTGGGCATTTTTTTATATGCTTATTTGCCATCTATATCTCTTCTTCGATGAAGTGACTACACAGGTCTTTTGCCTATTCTAAAAATCAGGTTGTTTTCTTATTCTGTTTTAAAAGATTTTTTGTATATTTTATTTATTTATTTAGATAGAGTCTTACTTTGTTGCCCTTGCTACTAAGCTGTGGCATCACAGTTCATAGCAACCTCAAACTCTTGGGCTCAAGCGATCTTGCCTCAGTTTTTCATTTTTAGTAGAGACGAGGTCTCACTTGGTCAAGCTCGTCTCATACTTGTGAGCTCAAGCAATCCACCTGCCTAGGCCTCCCATAGTGCTAGGATTACAGGCGTGAGCCACCATGCCCAGCCTTTTTGTATATTTTGGATAGTATTTCTTTATTAGATCTGTCATCTGCAAATTTTTTTTCCTAGTGCGTGACTTATTTTCTTATTTTCTGATCATTTTTTTAAAATCTATTTTTTATTTTTTTTATTGTTGGGGATTCATTGAGGGTACAAGATACCAGGTTACACTGATTGCATTTGTTAGGTAAAGTCCCTCTTATAATCGTGTTTTGCCAAAAGGTGTGGCACACACCAAGACCCCACCCCCTCGCTCCTTTCCTCTCTCTGCTCTTTCTTTCCCCACCCCTCTTTTTTCTGATTTTTTTATCGTGGTAAAATACACATAATATACATTTATCACCTTAACCATTTTTAAATGTACAGTTCAGTGGTATTAAATATATTCATATTAAATACATTCTGAATGTATTTAATACATCCATCTCCATAACGCTTCATCTTGCAAAAACTGACTCACTATACCCATGAAACAATAACTCCCCACGTTCCCCTTCCCCAGCCCTCTGCTTCCATGATTCTATTTTCTATCGCTATGAGTTCAAGTACTCTGATTACCTTATATAAAAGGCATCATATGGCATTTGTCTCTCTGTGACAGGCTTATTTCATTTAACATAATATCTTCAAAGTTCATTTATGCTGTAGAATATGCCAGAATTTCCTTTCTTTTAAAAACTGAATAATATTCCATTTTATGGCTATCCCACATTTTGCTTATCCATTTATCTGTTGATGGATACAATGGGTTGCATCTTAGTCCACGTAGTGGTGCTATAAAGGAATACCGACGCTGGATACTTTATTAAAAAAAAAGAAGTTTATTTGTCTCTTGGTTCTGTAGACTGTATGAGAATCAGGGTACCAGCATCTGAATTTGGTAAGAGCCTCAAGCTGTCTCCACTCGTGAAAGGGCACTGCTGTGTGCGGCGATCACATGGTGAGAGAGTGGAAGCAAGAGCAGGGGAGATTCTAGGCTCCTTTGAACAACCAGCTCTTGGGGAAACTATAATAGAGTGGAGCTCATTACCTGGAGGATGACACAAAGCCATCAGTTAGAGATCTGCTCCCATGACCTAAACATGTCTCACTAGGCCTCACATCCAACATTGTGGATCAGATTTCAACCTGAGGCTTAGAGGCTCAAATATCCAAATGATATCAGGTTACTAAAAGTAAGGAACAGAGTGTAAGGAATAATACAATGCATATATATAAATATATATATACATATATATATATATATATATCCCAGGATAGAGTTCCCTGGCATCACAGCTCATAGCAAACTCAAACTCCTGGGCTCAAGTGATCCTCTTGCCTCAGCTTCCTGAGTGGCTGACACTACAGGCTCCTGATACAATGCCCAGCTAGCTTTTCTCAATTTTCTTTTTTTTTATTTTGAGACAGAGCCTCAAGCTGTCACCCTGGACAGAGTGCCACAGTAACCTCCAATTCCTGGGCTCAAGCGAGTCTCCTGCCTCTGCCTCTCAAGTAGCTGGGACCACAGGCACCCGCCACAACACCCGGCCATTTTTTTGGTTGCAGCCTTCATCGTTGTTTGGTGGGCCCAGGCAGCTCAGGTGTACATGGCTGGTACCTCAGCCCTTTGAGCCACAGGCACCAAACCCCAGCTTGCTCTTCTATGTTTAGTAGAAAAGGGGTCTTGCTCTTGTTTAGGCTGGTCTCAAACTCCAGAATTCAAGCAATTCACCCAGCTTGGCCTCCCAGAGTATTAGGATTACAGGCATAACGCATTGTGCCCAGCCAATACAATTTTTCTAAATGTTTTCAAGATATCTCTACTTGGTTATGCCATCAACACATCCAAGCTAACATATTCAGAATCACTTTAATTTACCTTGCCTCCTATGTTCTTGATTGTTGGTATGATACCACCATTTTGTCAGTCACCTATGCTTAAAACATTGGGTCATCTGTGAGCACTCTCTGTATTTAAAAGTTTGTCAGTTGCCTTGTCATGTCTATTATGCGTCCACAATTTAGCTGTATGACCATTTTTCCTTCTCCTTTCCTCCCCTAGTAATCATCACTTGTCATTTCCCTATCTTAAGAGTCAGGTTTGGAGTCAGACCAATCTGAGATGAAATCTTAGCCTTGCTATTTATTCTGTTCACCTTGGTTAAAATAAACTTAACTTTGAACCTCAGGCATTGCTGTAGTTTAAATATTTGTCTCCTCCAAACCTCATGTTGAAATTTAATATTCAATGGGGCAGTATTAAAGAGGTAGAACCTTTAAAAGGTGATTGGATGATGAAAACTCTACTCTCATGGATCGATTAATCTATTCATGGGTTAACAAATTAAAGGGTTAATAGAGGCAGCAGTGGCTCAGACTTGTAATTCTATCACTCTGGGAGGCCAACACAGGAGGATCCCTTGAGCTCAGGAGTTTGAGACCAGACTGAGACCCCATCTCTACTAAAAATAGAAAAATTAGCTGGGCATTGTGATGGGCACCTGTACCCCTAGCTAATATGGAGGCCGAGGAAGGATAGCTCGAAACCAGGAGTTTGAGAATGCTGTCAGCGAGGCATTAGCTAGGGTTAGGGTTAGGGTTAGGGTTGCCTATGGAAATAAACCCAAATTCCTTTGCCAAATGTTTAAAGCTCTTCTTGATCAGTTTCCTTCTTCTTTTCAGGTTTTACCTCCTGAACTTCACTACTCACCGTATCCTGTACCTACCCCATGGTTTTCTCTCGTTGTTCAGACTGTTCCCTCTCCCTGGAATGTCCTTCCTCCTCCCATTTTTCTCAGGAAATACTTACTGAGTAAATAGATGGAAAAGTCCTCTTAGAGAAGCCAGTTCGCATCCCTGCCATATGTCCTTCTTGCGGTGGAGACCTACCTGGCCGATTATGTTTGTTTCCAGGAGAACTCTATGCTGGGGAGGCATATATACAAACTGAGAGGGTTTGAAGAAGTCACACCCTGACCATAGTTCCTCAACCTCTCTCAAATATGGATGCCACATAATATTGATGCCAAGAGGTGATATAGCTAAACTCCTCTTGTTCAAATTAGACTCTCAATTCAAGGCATATGTATTGAATAACTGCTAAGAGCTCTGCAACTTGCTGTGAACTGTGGGAGCCAGAGCACATTTAAGACCATCTGGCCTGGCTCGGCATCTGTAGCTCAGCGGTTAGGGCACCAGCCACATATACTGGGGCTGGCGGGTTCGAACCCAGCCTGGGCCTGCCAAACAACAATGACAACTACAAAAAAAAAAAAAGAAGCCAAGTATTGTGGTGAGCGCCTGTAGTCCCAGCTACTTGGGAGGCTGAGGCAAGAGAATTGCTTAAGCCCAAGAGTTTGAAGTTGCTGTGAGTTGTGATGCCACCGCACTCTACTGAGGGCAACATATTGAGACTCTGTCTCAAAAAAAAAAAAAAAAAACCAAAAAAAAAAAAAGACCATCTGGCCGGAGGAGGGAAAACTTGTGCAACATTGACAAATAAGGCATGGGAATTCAGAATTGGGTTCTAAATTTGCTCTCTTGTTGAACAGAAATCTTTGACCAGGATGAGCCTGTGCACTGGAGAAGGGGTCAAAGAGGCTGCAGCTGGTCGAAGCTTTGCAGCAGCCCTGCCTGGGGTGCATCTCTGGGTCCACAAGCTTGAAGAATGTATGGTATGCTAAGGCAAACATCTGATGTGGGCTGGGGAAATGCAAACCAATGAAATTATTTATTTATGTGATAAAGCAGGCCCAGGGCAGTCTCGTAAAAGGCAGCTGCTTCCCTAAAACCATTGGTAACTTTCTGTTACTAAAGGTATGCGAACGGGCAAAGGTTTTTTCCCCAAGGACCACCCCCCTTGCCCAGAGTAGTCCATCGGTCCAGCACAAGCTCAGTAGCTTGAAACGCTAAGACATCTGTAATGACAGTAAGAGAAATAAACTCAGGGAGAAGACGAGCTGGCACATGAAGCCTTGTAATTTTACTCAGTATCTCAGCCCAGTTCACCTTACTGCCAAGGCTCTGACAGGTCTCTGATCTGGGTTCTATTCCCAGAATATCCTAGGTTCACAGTTATTCAGAATAAGGTACATGGTAAGCCTGCAGCACAGGCTTTGAAATCGATGGATTTGGATTTGAACCCAGCTCAAACACTTAGCAACTCTGTGACTTTCAAATCAAGAGTTGTGCTCTGAGTTTTGGTCTCCTCACTTTGACCATTGGGGGGGATGCTTCTGATGTTGAAGTTTGTTGTAGAATTAATGAACTGATGTGTGTGGAGTGCCTGGCAGAGTAGGTGCTCAATATTTGGTGGTTATAATCACCATGGTAATTACTAGAGGTTCCCCACACTGTGTTCCACGCCCAAACTATCTCCTCCAAAACCACCCAAACTCTAAATTTAATAGCTCTCTCTTTATCTGTATTCATCTTACACCTCTTAGTAACAATAAATGTAAGTAATGATAATAGGCACAGCACAGTAATGATAATGGCAGTGACCTGTAGTGGGACTTGCCAAATTCTGTCTCTGATCCTAACCATTCCTGGTTTACAGTGCAGGAAATCGAAGCTCCGAGAAGAGAAGTGACTTGCCCAAAGTGGCAGAGCTGGAACTAGAACTCAGGCCTTCTCCCTCAAAGCACATGCTCTTTCTTTAACTTCTCCTGTGGGAAGAGAAGTCTCTCTTTTCTGGACACTACGACCAGATAGACTAGCTACCTCTTAACAATTTTCAGATCTTTTCTGATAGTCTGCCTCTGTCACGGCAGTTCTTTTCATTCATTCCCTCTGCAAAAGTTTATTGAGTGTGCTAAGGATATAAAAATGACTAAGACAGGCTGTGTTTTCAAAGAGTTCACACTCTGCTGGGGGAACACATACACATAAATGGATAAGTGGGGAAATCAGTGATTAGATAATAGAGCACAGTGGGACTCCAAAGTCCAGATGGGGACGGAGGGAGAAATGATAGCATCAAAAGAGGCTTTCACAGGAGGTGATTTTAGCTGATTCATTACCCTGCACTTTATTTCATTCATTCCGGAAGGGTGTTTCCAGCAACTATTCTGTTTCAGGCTGTAGGCTCAGCCCTGAGATTAAACATAGGCATGGTTTCCTCTGGTCTATGCTCCAAGAAACATATAGTCTATCCAGGAGGGATGGATTATAAACAATTAAATGCCATTAAAATTATATTGGGGCCACTTCAGAAAGAGGTACAGGTTATATTGGTGGTAGGGATGGTTGGGTGCACAAAGAAAGGGATAATTCAGTAGGGCAAACTTTTGAGAGGTCCAGTTTCTTTTAAACATGTCTTTTCCTTTTCCTATCCATCCCTATCTTCTTATTATTATTTTTTTGGCACTTTAAATACCTTTGAGGATATCCCACAGACCATGCCAAGTAAAAATAGCACATCTAAAACTATAGTTATATTTTACCACATTCCCAAGGGAAAGAAGCTCTAATTCAAACCATAATACATCAGGATTGGGCGATGTCTCCATAACCAGCAATATCTTAGTGAAATGAAGATATTGGCCATAATATACAAAATGAATTAGTGATTGTATTTTAACTGTCTCTTATTTAACCACTATTACCCTCTATAGTGTTGACAATGGTACAGGGCAAATTCCGCCTTACAATTGCACTACTCTCCCCCCACACATCATATGTTGGACCTGTTAAATGTCATACTCATCAGGAGAAAGCGTGTTCAATAAGAAGTCATCCAAAGCAAGTCAATTTAATATATAACAAAACTGGCCTTTTACATCAGGAATAACTGTGTGACTATTTGGGAAATATAAAATTGGACCCAAACTATATGTCTTTACACTAAACTGAAACTCACATGAATCAGAAATATTTAAACTTTGAAAAATGAAGTCCCAGAGGCACCAGAAGAAAACACAAGCTCTTGTTTTGGTTTATTTGCTTTTTCCATAATCTCAGAGGAGGAGAGGGCTGAAGCCATCATCGATAAATTCAGTCACATAAAAGTCAAACATTTCTGCAAGGCTAAAAAGAAAACAAACAAACATAAATGCTTAAATTCAAGTAACAAACTGCAGGAGAGGGGATAGCTGAAGCTTATAAGACAGCAAAAGGATGATTGCATATATATTAGTAAAACTACATAAGCTCCCACTGTATCTATATCTATCATTCCCTGCAGAGTTGCTGGCACCCACCTGCCCTCCCAGGACTGCAGTGTCTTGCTGTATAGAGCGCCATGACCACTGCCCTTGTTGCCTTATCCCCAACATCACTGCCTGTCTTGTCTTTTCCCAGGATGAAAGTTGGGTTGTACTGTGCCCAAATCTGGAAGAGATGATGCTCTCCTCTTTTGGACTCAGAGGCACCCTTATGCCATGGGACATGGGGCCATCAGCTGTGTTTGGTGAGACAACCCAGACTGCAGGGTAACTAATGCCCTGTGGGGCAAATGTTGAGCTATGAGAGGCTGCAGGAGGGAGAGGATTAACAGATAAAACGCTCTCCTCCCTGTTCCCACCACCCTCAGCCCTGACAGTCACATAGCTTGTTTCTTGGTGAAGATACAGTCAGTTTGATAACATGCCTCCGTGTTTTTTGCTTTCCCTCCCTAGCCTTACTTCCATTTTCCCCTTCACTCTTGCTGTCCTGGGACTGTGCTCCCCCAATAAGACGTTAGTTTGTGAGCTTTGCTTCAGGCTCTGTTTCCCAGGGAAATACTATAAAACAATATGAAAAAGACTGCCAACCAAATAAGAAAGTGGGCAGATCTGAATAGTTTACCAAAAAGGAACTATTCAATATTTATGACTCTGAAAACATGAAAAAAAAAATCCAATCTCATCAAATAAGAAACACAAAAGATATAACTAAGAAAATGCCATGAAGTCTATGTTAAACAGTTTGATGAAAATATTACAGATTGTATATGAAACCAGCACATTGTACCCCTTGATTGCACTAACGTACACAGCTATGATTTAATAATAAAATAAATAAATAAAAAAGAAACACAAAATAAAATTATTGTAGCATATAGTTTTTTACTTGTCAAATTGAATAGTTTTATAACATGCTGTGTCAGTAAGGGTGTGGAAAAATAGACACTGTCCTTACTGGTGTAAATATACATTGATATAACTTCCGTGGAAATTAGTATAGTGAAGTCTTTAAAAATTAAAAAATGCACATACTCTTTAGTCCAGCAATTTTATGCTTATTTTTAATGAAAAGATTGGCAATAATCTAGTGCCCATCAATTAGAGACTGGTTCTAAAAATTATGGTACAGCCATACATGAAAGAGGTTTTTATTGTTTGTTTGTTTGAGACACAGTCTCACTATGTCACCCTCAGTAGAGTGCTGTGGCGTCAGAGCTCACGGCAACCTCAAACTCTTGGGCTTAAGTGATTCTCTTGCCTCAGCCTCCCAAGAAGCTGGGACTACAGGCACCTGCCACAATGCCCGGCTAAAATAAAGAGATTTTTTAAAAAAGAGCTGATATGTAAAGATCTGCAATTTATATTAAGTAAAAAATAATCCCTGGGATACACATAGAAAACTGATAATAGCAGTTGTCACCAGGATTGAACAGACTGTGCATCTTTTATATCTTTTGAATTTTGTACCATAGATCTATTATCTAATTTTATCAACTTTGTTAAGAAATGATTTATATATAGTTAGATCACATCCATTTAAAATGTGCAATGCAGTGAGTTTTGAAAATCATATGCACTTGTGAAACTACCACCACAGTCAGGACACAGAACATTGATAATATCCCCAGAAGATTCCTCATGCCCTTTACTGTCCGTCTCTCTCTCAGCCCTGGCCCCTGGCAACCACCGGTCTACTTACTGTCATCAGAGATTAGTTTACATTTTATATAAATGGAATCATATTGTATGTATTTTTTTATCTGACCTTTGCACTCTGTATAACGATTTTGAGATTCATTTGTGCCGTTATGTGTATCAATAGTTCATCCCTGAATAGTGTTCTATTGTACGAATGTACCATATTTTTTTTATCCAGGCAACTGTTGATGGACATGTGGGTTATTTATAGATTTGGACTACATGAACAAATCTGTTATGAACATTTATGTGTAAGTACTGTACTTCAATAGAAATGTTTTATGTAAACACTTGGGAGTGGAATGTGGCTAGATTGTATGACAGGTGCATGTTAACTTTTCAAAACTTGCCAATTTTCCAAAGTTATTGTACCGTTTTTCATTCCTACCTATAAGAATCCCAGTTGTCCCAATCTTGCCAATACCGCCCATTATTGGTCTTTTAAATTTTACAATGATTGTGTATTTAACTATTTTTAAAGATACATTTAAAATAAGAAAATAAATAGGTAATTACTTGCAGTCTCTGCCCCCAAGTCTGTAAATAATTCTACAAAAAAGTTGAGAGTTGAAATTTTGAGAAGGGAGGTATATGAAGGGAGGTTCTATTGCCAGTTACAAATTACTCCCAAATTAGCTGCTTAAAACAACAACCCTTTATTATCTCATGGTATCTGTGGATCAGGAGTCCTGGTGTGGCTCTGCCGGATGCTCCAGCTCAGTCTTACAAGGCAGCAATCAAGATTTCCTCCAGGCTACGTTCTTTTAGAGAGCTCAGGTCCTCTTCCAGCTCATGTGACTGTTAGCAGAATTCAGTGTCCTAGGCCCCAATGTTCTTGTGGCTATCGGGATTCAGCAGGAAGCGGTTGGATAGAGTCTTCGCCCCTTTTCCCTAACAGCAGTTGGAGTTTCCCTTACAGCATTGGAGATGATGTAAAGAACTATTCTTAATCACATCCTCTTTTTTGGAGGATAAATTGGCAATATCATCATTCTGTATACATATATTCTTTCACTTCTCAGTCTTGACCTATTACAATTAAGGACATAAAGACATATGTACAAGGGTATTTATTATAGTATTATTTGAACAGCAAGTTCTCATATTTAAAGGAATTACTTAGACTCACCACTAGATGTCGTGATTATTCCACTTAAACAAAGCTCTAGACAAGAGGTGCTAAGAATTTGGAAGTTGGAAAGAACTTTAGATAGGTAGGTAGTCCTTTAAAATAAGTGGCGGTTATACATGTTACCCAGCTCAATCCTAAAACAAGGAAAATCTGCAACATCAGAAAGTGCTTTGCAAAACACCATTTCACAAATTGATCTTCAAAATATGCCGTAAGTTAGCATATGTTTTCATGAGACTTTAGCCTAAAACACTAAAACTAGGTAGACCTATTTTGACGCCTTGGGTACTTCCAGCAGATTCAAGCTTCAGAAAATCTTGGCTCTAATGTGCTTGTCACCTGAAATTCCACGTTGAGGATTCATTTTGGGGACCTTGAGGTTTACTTCTGGATAGAGTGAATAGTTTGGGTTTTATACAAGGAAAATCCACTGTTAATGAAACATATAACAGATGCCCAGGAAAAGGGATGGGGCAGGTAACAGAACATTAGGACCAGGTGGGTCTTAGCCAATTCCCCACATGTCCACTCCATTGTCCTTTAAGCTGAATATGATGTAACTCAGTGTGATCTCACTACTGAGAAGTGTGACTATATGAGGAAACCCAAGATCCTAGGTAATATTCAGCTTATCAAAATCAGATTGTCATAGATATTTCCTGATGCTCTTAGATGAAGCTGCATGCTAGAGTTCCAGATATGTAGACATAAGGCTAAATAAATATTTGTCCATAAAATAAGAATTTATTTATCAAAGAGAGAAGCAAGAGATACAGATTAAACAGGAAGGTAAATCAATTGTGTTAGGTGATAACATTTGGAAATAACTACTCATTAATTTAATTTTAAATCAAGATAAAATAAAATTATAATAATTAACAAGGCTGAGATGATTTCATCTTGGCCAAACAAAATGTGGAATACCAAACCTGAAGACCCATCTGCTTTGCAGCTATCTTTCATTTTCAATAAAGTATATTAACAGAGCATCATTTGTATGTTTAGTTACAGATACCAGTCAATGCCTTTTATCCATGGAGCATTCTACAATTTTCTTTTCTTTTTTTTTTTTTGAGACAGAGCCTCAAGCTGTCGCCCTGGATAGAGTGCTAAGGCATCATAGCTCACAGCAACCTCCAATGCCTGGGCTCAAGTGAGTCTCCTGCCTCCGCCTCCCAAGTAGCTGGGACTACAGGTGCCCACCACAATGCCCGGCCATTTTTTGGTTGCAGCCGTCATTGTTGTTTGGCGGGCTGGGCTGGATTCGAACCCACCAGCTCAGGTGTAGGTGGCTGGTGCCTTAGCCCGTTGAGCCACAATTTTCAAAGCAGGTTTACATACATTATTTTATTTTCTCTTAAAGAGTTCTTTTTTAAACATTAGTATAAAAAATTATGACAGCAGGGTGGTGCCTGTGGCTCAAAGGAGTAGGGTGCTGGCCCCATATGCTGGAAGCAGCAGGTTCAAACCCAGCCCCGGCCAAAACCTGCAAAAAAATTATGACAGCACAGTATTAATTTTCTTTAACCTATATCCCATACAGGTCAAGTAAAGAAAATATTCTTTAAACTCAGATACCTCTAAATGAGGAAAGTTAGGCCTAACTACTGAGTTTGTGAACAAATATCTATCTGTAAAGACGAAATGGCGTCAGTGTCCAGTGGCCTTTCTCCCTACTCTTGGCCTCACAGTAGGATACTCACAGTTCTGGTACGTATCTCCGTAGGTTGGACATGGATGAAAAATGATGAAGCATGAGTGGTTCTTCCTGTACTATGGCTCACAAGTGTACATTCCATATTTCCTGCCCTAGAACTAAAAGATTTGGGCTACATCTTTAACCTAACATGGAATAATAGTGTAGTAGCTTCAGGGTGGTTAAATAACAAGTCTTTTCAGGGCATCTCCTTCCTCTACTCTAACAAAATGGAGCCAACTTCTCACCAGGACCTTCCTGGAAGACTTGCATTGGAAGTTGTGTTACCTCTCATTTCCATTTTTCCCTTAAATTCCCACTGAATGTGTGTGTGTGTTGGGGTGGGGGGGTAGGCTTTCAAACTACTGACTTGATTACTTTTATCTTACTTAGGATGGCAAATTTAACCAGAAAATGCTTATGGCTATATTCTATTTCCTGGAATTTGTAATGCATTTTGAATGAAAACGTATTCTTATCCAAATCCAAATATTAGCATGGATTTGGTATCTGTTTTTTTTCTGGTGAGACAAACTATCTACAAAGGAAGATTCTGATACACAATATGGCACCTGATTCGCCCTCTTTAATCTCAGCTCCAACATTAAGTAACAGTAAGCAGAACTTAAAGAAAAATCCATAGCATCCACACAGCCACACTTGGAAATATATAAGGCAAGTTTTATTGGTCTCAACTAACAGATGTGGAAACTGAGAAACAGGAACAGGAAGTTTTAGATGCCTACCCAAAGTTGTCCAACAAGTGTCTAAGACCTGAAAGTATAGATTCCAATTCTCCTGACTCCATATGCACTTCTACTGCATTCTGCTTGAAAACAATATGAGAACTGCAGACCATTTTCCTAAGTGAAGCACTGCAAGAATGAAAAAGCAAACGCTACATGTACTCAATACTAAATTAGAACTAGTTTTTCAACACCTAAAAGTTCATATGAAAGAAAAATTCAAAGAAATTTATAAGAGGGAGGGGGAAAAGGGGATAGGTAAATTATATTACACTTTTGGGGGCAAGGACATACCTATAACTCTGACTTTGTCCATATCAAAGCAAACTATGTAGCCAAATCATATGTATTCCATAACTACCTGAAATTCTAAATAAAAGAAAAAAGAAAACAATATGAGAGCTGTTACCCAATGTCACATCTATGTGCGTCTCTTAACCAACTTTAGATTAATTTTCTCTTCAAGTCCACTAAGGTAGTGGAACCACTACCTCTCAACTTCTGTATACAATTGATCCTCATTATTTGTGATTTTGTATTTGCAAATTTTCCTACTCACTGTAATTATTTGTAGTGATCAATACTCACTGTGCTTTCATGACCACTCTCAGATATGCACAGAACTGCAAAAAACTGGAATGGCCCATATGCATACTCCCAGCTGAGGTGAAGAAGATGGTGCTTTGCCTTCTTGTTTCAGCCTTCCTACTGAAAATGAGTGTCCTTTCTGCAGTCTATAGAGTGACACATTTTCCAGGTTTGTATACTTACTGTTGGTAATTTGATGTAAAATGGCCCCCAAGCATAGTTTAGAAGTGTCTAGTGTTCTTGAGGGTGCAAAGACTATGATGTGCCTTATGGGGAAAATGTGCATCAGGTAAGCTTCCTTTAGACATGAGTTATAGTGCTCTTAGGGGTTCAATGTTAATGAATCTACAAATATATGTTAAATAAGCTGTCTTTAAACCAGAAACATATAAAACAAGATTATGAACTGATGGACTAATGAACATGTTGTGACCAGGGGTTGGGACTTCCCCTAAGAGCTATGGTTCAGAATTTGCTAATCTCAGGGGGGCTTTATGGAAAATAACTGCAGTGAATAAACAAGTAAAGTCTATATTTGTATACAATGTCATGTGTATTGGTTTTAAGTACCTCATCTTAACCCTGGCTAGTGTCAGAGCCTGTCTTGGCTCTCTATCCTCTCTCCACAGTAGAGATCACTTGAGCCAATCAAAGTAGTACTCAAGATTGAGTACTTGGGTTTGGTGAATCAAATGGGTGCTCCAGTATCACTCTTTCTTGGAAAGTAGTAAATAAGGAAGTATGTTTCTTTAATGGCAGCTATTTTGGACCTGGTGGAAAAGAGAATAGGTTGTTGCTTTGATAGTGAGAACAGTGGAAACAGTGGGAAAAAACCTTTGTTCCAGACTATCAGAAAGAGCACTATAATATATATGTGTATACACAGACACACATATATTTAAATTTTGTATTCTAGCCACCTTCCTATCTCCTTAAAGAATTAGGGAAATACTGAATTCCTTCTTTCTGGTATTAAATTATGAAAAACATAACTACTTTCTAAGAAGTATTTACTATTTAACAGCATTGTTAATTTTCTTAGTCTGTAGGATGGCTGCAACTGCCATAATAGGGAGCCATGAGGATCCTGGCAAAAGTGAGAGCAGTAGCAATGTAAGTCTTTAGCTTCCGTAAAATGTAAAATAGCAATTTATTTTTCTAAAGAACTTATTTATTATTATTTTTTTTTTTGTAAAGACAGAGTCTCACTTTTATCGCCCTGGATAGAGTGCCGTGGCATCACACTGCTCACAGCAACCTCCAGCTCTTGGGCTTAAGCGATTCTCTTGCCTCAGCCTCCCTGGTAGCTGGGATTAAAGTTCATATTTAAAGACTCTAAAAGCATGCATTTCTCATTAATAGTCG
>CAUYON010093881.1:0-18915 GCA_963573935.1 Arctocebus calabarensis | reverse complement strand
GCTATTTTTTGTTTTGTTTTGTTTTGCAGTTCGGCCAAGGCCGGGCTTGAACCCGCCACCTTCGGTATATGGGGTCGGTGCCCTACTCGCTGAGCCACAGGAGCCGCCCTGCGCTGCTGTTTTCTAATTGCTTAGATCTTATTGAAAATTTTTGCATTGGTGTTCATTAATTATATTGGGCTATGGTTTTCTTTTTGGGGGGGGTTGCTTCCTGTTGGAATCAGGGTGATATTTGCTTCACAGAATCTGCTTGGGAGTATTTCATTCTTCTCTATGTTTTTGAATATGTTATGCAATATAGGTATTAATTCCTCTTTGAAGATTTGGTTGAATTCTGGTGTGAAATCCTCTGGTCTAGGGCTTTTCTTTTTTTGGAAGATTTTGCATTGTTGATGCAATTTCAGTTTTGATATAGGTCTATTCAAAATTTCTAATTCTTTCTGGTTGAATTTAGGAAGGTGGGATGCCTTCAGGTGTTGGTGCATTTCCTCTACATTTTCAAATTTCTGTAATGGAATTTTTGTTATAAGTGTTGAAGATCTTTTGTATTTCTATGGTATATATTGTTATTTCCCCTTTATCATTTCTGATTGAAGTTATTGGAAATCTATTTTTCTTTTCTAGTTAGACTGGCCAATGTTTCATTGATTTTTTAATCTTTTCAAAGAACCAAATTTTCTTTGTTTTGCTCATCTTCCAAATGATTCTTTTTCAATATCATTTTATTCTGCTCTAATTTTAGTTATTTATTTTCTTCTGCTGGGTTTGGAGTTGGATTATTCCTCCTTTTCCAGTTGCTTAAGATGGTCCATTAGGGTTTTTTTGCTCTTTCTGTTTTCACAATGAAGGCATCTAATGCTATAAATTTTCCTCTTAAGATGGCCTTTCCAGAATTCCATAGGTTTTGAGAGCTTGTGGTGGCTTGATTAACATTTTGTTCAAGAAATCTAATGATTTCCTTCTTAATCTCATCTTTGACTCAGATACCATTTAGCATAAGGTTTTTTTTTAATTTCCATGACTTTATTTGGGTTTGAAGTTTTCTATTTGTCAATGAGGTCAACTTTTATTTAATTATGGTCCAAGAAGGTACAAGGAATAATTTCTATTATTTTTAATCTGTTGAAGTTAGACTTGTGTCCTAAGATATGATCAATTTTGGAAAATAATACCTGGGCTGATGAGAAGCATTTGTGTATTCAACTTTCAACAGGATGGAATGTTCTGTATATGTCTGTTAAGTCCATTTATTCCAGTGTCATGTTTAAGTCCATTATTTCTTTGCTTAGTTTCTGCCTGGAGGATCTGGCCCGTATTGTAAAAGGGGTGTTAAAATCTCTAACATTATGAGGCAGAGAAATATCATATTGTTCAGATCATTTAGGGTTTGTTTTATACGTATCAAGGAGCATTTAGTTTGGGTGTGTACATATTAATTGTTGAAATCTCTTCATGTTGCATGCTTCCCTTGATCAGTATTTAGTGTCCATCCTTGTCTTTCCTTTTTATTAGTTTAAATCCAATTGTATCTGCAAAAAAGATTACAACACTTGATTGATTTTTTTCTGATTTCCTTTTGACTAGTTTATTATTTTCCATCCCTTTACCTGAGTCTTGTTTATACTTGAAGATCAGGTGCGTTTCAAACAAAATCTTAAAATTAAGAGAACAGTGAATGTAGTGAAAGAATCTGTGACATAACTTCAAGCAGACCAACTTAAGCACATTGGAGAAGGGATAGGGAAAGGAACGTAGAAAACACTTGAAGAAATAGTAGCTGAATGCTTTCCACATTTGATGAATGACATAAATATACATACTCAATAAGCTCAACAAACTCTAGGGTATAAATTCAAACAGACTCTGGTGCATCCCATATAGCCTATGGCTAGGAGGAGTGAGAGTTATAAAAAATACCTTTATAGCTCAATAATGGAACACCTTGGTAGAAAGGGCATGGAGAGGGATTTATCTCTCCTAACAAGCATGAGAGCTTGGGATATGAGAGCAATGGTGAATTGGCAATTTCTACACCTGTGGTGTTGAGAGGTACGAGATCAGCCTTATATTAGGCTGGAGGAGAAGGCAGCCAGAAGCATGTGCATTCTATCATGGACACGCTTACTCTGACTCTGTCTCCTCTCCTGCCTGTAGAACACCAGCACGGTGTCTCTCTGCTGAAGATTACTAAGCTCTACTAAAGACTAAGATCTATCTTTTTAAGAAGACTGCTTTATTCTCTCTAAGACACTCTGTCTCTCTCTAGCTGAAGTATATAGCCTTCAGGCACATAAGAGAAACTGTACCTGAGCAAGGTAACTTAGCAGTCCACGTCGGGAACCTAGTTAAGCTGGTCCCAAGACCTGACCAGTCCTGGTCCATGACAAGTGGTGTCAGAAGTGAAATGTGACAGAGTAACATTGAGATAAAATATAATAAAACTTTTTAAAGATGAAGAAAAATATTTAAAGCAATAAGAGAGTAGTAACTCCACATACAAGTTATCCTCAATAAGATTATCTGTAGATTTCTCATCAGAAATTTGGGAAGTCAGAGCCAGTAGGCCGAGGGAGTTTTTTGTTACTACATATGCCCTGAAAGAAATGCTGAAGATAGTCTTGAAGATTATAAATAAAAGGATACTAGACAGTTACTTGAAGCTGTATAAAGAAATAAAGATCTCAGTAAAGGTAAACACATGGACAACTATAAAACTATCATTATTATTACAATACTCTGTAACTCTACTTTTTGTTTTCTACATGACTTAATGGACTGATACATATATATTTTTATTATTATTAACCCAAAGGCTCATATTCTTGAAAATGCTACATAGGAAACTAATGCATTAGAACTGTTTTCTACATAAGAAACTAACGCGTTTAAACCAGCAAACAAACAAAAGAAAAACCCAAACTAGCAGTTTTAAGGAAAATCAGTGATCTCTAAAATAACAAAGAAAAGCAATTCATAAATTTACTAGATATATTTAATGAAAAGATTGAAATAATAGTGAAGAAGTACTCTCTTGGAAATAAAAAAAAATCATTTACTACACTGAAAAAAAAATTCATTAGAAGCTTTCAACAGCAAAATGGATCAAGCAAAGGAAAGAATCAGTGATCTTAAAGACAAACTACTTGAAAATACAGTCAAAGGGCTCGGTGCCTGTGGCTCAATGGGCTAAGGCGCCAGCCACGTACAACCTGAGCTGGCAGGTTTGCATCCAGCCTAGGCCCGCCAAACAATGACGGCTGCACCCAAAAAATGGCCGGGCATTGTGGTGGGTGCCTGTAGTCCCAGCTACTTGGGAGGCAGAGGCAGGAGACTCACTTGAGCCTAGGAATTGGAGGTTGCTGTAAGCTGTGATGCCATGGCACTCTATTCAGGGTGACAGCTTGAGGCTCTGTCTCAAAAAAAAAAAGAAAAAAAAGAAAATACAGTCAAAGGAGGAAAAAAAATTAAAAAGAAATTAAGGTATTCTGAAAGATACAGAATATTACCTCAATAAAACGAATGTAATACTTACCAGTCAGTATCAAAGAAGGAATTAAGCAGGAGCCAGAGATAGAGTTCTTATTCAAAAAAATAAAATGAAAAATATTCCCAAAACTTAAAAGTTAAATATTTAGGTACAAAAATGTCAGAGAATCAAAAACTATTTGAACCAAGTAAAACTGCTTTAAGCATACACATATTATTATAAAACTCTCACAGTCAAGGACAAAGGTGAGGATTCTAAAAGCGGAAAAATGAAAGAAGCAAATGACATACAAAAGGTATTTCATTCCTTTGGCTTCCTTCATACAGATCAGAATGGAGTGGGATACATTTTGAAAGTGTTTAAAAGAAAAAGAACTGCTATTCAAGAATACAATACCAGCAAAGTTTTTCCCAAATAAGAAGGAATGATCAATTTTCCCAGAGAAACAAAAGTGGACAGAATTTACCACAAGCAGACATGCTTTACAAGAAATGCCAAATGGAAATCCTAGGTGAAGTGGCATGTGCCTGTACTCTCAGACACTGGAGAGGCTGATATGGGAGGATTACTTCAGTCCATGGGTGTTAGTTCAGGCTGGGCAAGATAACAAGACTCTTTCTTCAAATAAAATATTTAAAAAATACATAAAACAATGCTAAAGATATTTCTTTAAATCGAAAAACAAAACCGCTACTGTGTCAAAATAAATTTGAAGATATAAAACACATTAGTCGAGTTAATTACATAGACAAACCCAGGATACTCCAACACTGTAAGTGTGGTGTGCATTCCACTCATAACTCTAGTATTAAGCTCAGAAAACAAATCTGTCTAAACAATTGTAACTACAACCGTCATTTGAGAAATAGGTCAATATAACATTATGTAAATTGAATTAAAGTTAGACATTTTTTTTTTTTTAAACAGAGCCTCAATCTGTCACCCTG
This sequence comes from Arctocebus calabarensis, assembly GCA_963573935.1. NCBI lineage: Eukaryota > Metazoa > Chordata > Mammalia > Primates > Lorisidae > Arctocebus > Arctocebus calabarensis. Next base: position 14,481 of record CAUYON010093881.1, on the reverse strand, counting down.
GATAGAGTGCCGTGGCCTCATAGCTCACAGCAACCTCCAATTCCTGGGCTCAAGTGAGTCTCCTGCCTCTGCCTCCCAAGTAGCTGGGACTACAGGCGTCTGCCACAACGCCCGGCCATTTTTTGGTTGCAGTCGTCATTGTTGTTTGGCGGGCCCGGGCTGGATTCGAACCCGCCAGTTCAGGTGTACATGGCTGGTGCCTTAGCCTGTTGAGCCACAGGCACCAAGCCTAAAGTTAGACATTTTTAAATTTCTGTTTGTTTCTATTCTTTCCTTTGTGATCTAAAATAAGCTTTCATCTCTTTAAAATAACTTGTCATATCTATAAATATGTTTTTTGTCAGTCTCATGATAACCACAATGAAAAAATCTATAATAGACATACCAAAAATAAAAATGAACAAATTAAAACATACTATTGTTATGCCCAGTCCAGCGTTCCCAGAGACAACCAAGGAGCCAGACCTCCGATGCAAAAACAAGAGGGCAGCTTTATTCAAGCGCATGCTTGGACCTACAGAATCTCGGCTCAGCAAAATCGAGCTGAAGGCCCAGTTCTAGGGAAGGGAGAACTTTTTATAGATTTCTGGGGGCAGGCGGGGTTAGTCTTTAGCGTCCCTGGGAGGCTGTAGGGTGACGCCCATTTGATAAGCTGACTGCCTGTGGATAGGCTAAGGGGAGAATTGCCTGATTTCTGAGAAAGTGAAACTTCTCTCTTTGTTTGGAGTGAAAACTGTGTTTGGTGTTTGGGATTGAAACTGTGAAAACAGTTTCTTAAGAGGGCATTGGCCTTTGCAAGATGGTGCTGTTTTTGTTCCTTTCATTTCCCCCTTGAGCTGGAACTAAGCTTAGCTCAGTCTTGGGCTCAGAATATGGAATAAGAGCTAGCAAGCAAGCAGTATTATAGAAGGAGAAATATGCTGTTACCGGATCAAGCCGGGAGAGGTCAGGTAAGGTTAAACTGGTTTTGTCTTTGTGGGGTTTAGTTTTCTTTTTCGAAAGCTAAGGGCTGGTATTGGCTTTTAAGGACTAATAGTTGTACTGTACTTATGCGTTCTTTGATGAAAATGAGTAGCTTATTTATAATGCAGGGACTTAAGGTCAATATTAATAAGAGCAGGAGTATGGGTCCTGCCAGGGCTGAAATTAAAGTTGTTAAATAGGGAGACCAGTTAAATAAAGTTTTGTACCAGTTTTCAGCTAGTTTTTGCTCATTTTTCCTGCGTTGCAGTCCTTCCTTAACTAAGGCCATGGACTCTTTTACTATGCCAGAATGATCTACATAAAAACAGCATTCTTCTCCTAGTGCTACACAAAGACCTCCTTGTTGCAGGAATAATAGGTCTAAACCTTGGCAGTTTTGGAGCACTATAGGGAAGTGGGTGATTCTTGAAGATGAGAAATAGACAGTTCTATTCTTTCTATATCTAAGTCAATTGCAGCTCTAAGAGTTCCTTAATTTTTGTCTTGTATGATTAGTGAAGATATTCCGGTGCCTGCCCCTGCGACTCCTAGGCTCATTACTACTGCTAGTATGACACTTGAAATTGAGTCTCATTTAAATCTTGGGTGAGCATTTTCTATTCTTTGGTATATACTGTCTTCTGTATAATACATTAATCGAGGTATTAACTGAATTAGGACACAGAAATCTTTGGTAAGGTTAAGCACTGTGCCGTGGATACACGGGGCTAATCCTGTAGAGCATGCCCACCAAGTATTTATAGGGCGTATAAGAAATTCAGTTCCATTCCATGAGATAGTTTCGTTACACAGTCATTGGAGTCACGAACTTGAGTGGCCTATGCATGTCCCTTGCCCTGATATGGCTTGGTGGGTGAGACAGGGACTTCATTGCTGCCATCTGCAGGCGTTGACTTCATTACTTACTATCGGAAATCCTTGTAGGGCAATACCTTCATAGTATGGAGGCTGAACTGCTAGGCATAACCAGCATGAGTCTGTGAGATCTGGTCTGGAAGAATTCATTACTAAGTAAGTCTGAGTCATCAAGTTCCAAATAGGGTCTGGGTTTTCTGTAGGGGTAGCTGGAGAAGGCGGGTACTTTGCACTTGGGCTGGTGAGTTGAGTAAGGTTTCGGATGGGGAGTTGCAGTTGAGATTGGGATACAGGAGGAGATAACACTGTATTTTGTCCTAATTTTATGGGTTGGTGGAGGGGCTCTTCTGACTTTAGGAGGGTGAAAATTAGCCTTTTGTCATATCCTGATTGATACACTTGGAGGTCCTAAGATTTACCCATTTCCCACCCACTAGCTTTCTTGCCTTGTTCTGTGAAACTTAACTGTAGGGGGTTGCAGCGCTGGCTAATGCAGGGGCCTTTTCGACTGTTACCATTAAAATCATATCCATCTCTCCAGTTAGTAGTCCTTTGGGTTTTTCTTTTTGAATAAGGTCAGTTTTGACTGGGACACTCCAGCTAAACCATCCTGATGTTTCACAGCCCCAGCTTGAGCAATAGAAATCTTGTGGCCCCCCACATTGTCTTACTTGGTCTGGGGGTTGGTTGGTTCCTGGGCAAACATATAAGTAGGTGTTATGTAAAACAGTCCATTTGGGTGGACTGTTGCATCCAGGGGGACCTATAAGGGTTTGGGTATCATCATGGTCCCAGGTGCCTGAATCTAAGTCACGTAAGTCAAATTTAAGGGAGGGCCACCAAGTCCCCAGGAGGTGCTCACCTTGGGTCTCATTTATGGTTCGTTCTGTCATGGCACTGATTAGCCTCCAGGTGACCTACATGGGAACATGAGGTGAGCCTGTTATGAGGCTGGCTAAAGACAAGAGGGTGAGTAGAAATTTGTACCTTTTAGGATGTGGGTTTTTTCAGTTTGAGTTTTAAGGGGTTGCTCTTGTTTGTTTGGATTTTCCACTGTGGAGTGTAATCTTCTTTAATAGCGAAGGGGTCTGCCAGCCGGGCGTGGGTGTAGTGGATCCAGGAGGCGATGCCGTTACTTTGAGAGTGGTGAGCATGGTGAGGATCACAGTGTATGGTCCTTTGCACCTTGGCTTAAGGGTTTCCTGGCGGTGTCTTTTGATGTACACTCAGTCTCCTGGCCGATACGTGTGGGGTTCAGGGGTGGGACCAGTATTGTAGAGGGTGATGATTTTTTTCCAATCTTTTTGTTGTCTCCACTGGTGGCAATGTAAGGACAAGGCATAATTAACATCATCTTTTTCAGTAGCTATTACTTTTTCTTGTAAGCTTGGGATAATGGGGGGTAGCTTTCCATACATAATTTCAAATGGGGTTTTACCAATTACATAGGGTGAATTCCTTACTCTATATAAGGCAAAGGGGAGGAGGGACACCCAGTCTCCATCAGTCTCAAGGGTTAATTTGGTAAGGGTCTCTTTTAGAGTTTGGTTCATTTGTTCTACTTGACCTGAACTCTGGGGTCTATAGGCACAATGAAGCTTCCAATTGACCCCAAGTGCTTCAGAGAAGCTTTTCATTATCTGAGAGGTAAAGGCAGGCCCATTGTCAGACCCTATGCTGTTTGGGAGTCCAAATCTTGGTAAAAGGTCTACAGCTGGCTTATTGTCTTCTGCTTCAGGGTCTAAGGGCATATAGGAATGAAATGTCTCCATAATTCTCTAGAAACACGGCAGGGGACTCTGATTCCTCTTGCACCATATTCCCTACCTTGGCCAAATTAGTTGGCTTTTGAGCCGCTTTCCGGAGCACCCCCATCAGAGTCTGGCAGTAGACCCGGAGCCTCTCCTTACCTTCTGCCATATTGAAGTCCCAGGTGGGATGAGTCAAAGGGAAGGTAACATCAATGAGGGCCTGGTTAGTGGTAGGATTCCCATCCTCCCCTGGGATGACTTTCCTGGCTTCCACTAAAATGAGACCACACTCTTCAGTGGTAAAGAGGACCTGTAGCAACTGTTAGCAGTTGTCCCAGGTGGGTTGGTGAGTGAACAAGATGGAATCTAAAAGGTTAATTAGGGCAGTTGGCTTATCAGAAAATGCAGGGTTCTGCATCTTCCAGTTATAGAGGTCACTAGTGGCAAAAGGCCAATAGTGGAAAGGTTGCTCTCAATCTTCATCGGGAGAGGCCATGACCCGCAATGGCAACATTGTGGTATCTGCCGCGGGTGCTCACGGTTGTTCTCGCTGTGTTCTCTGGCGAGTGCGTGGGGGGCTCCCTACTGGTACACTCGGTCCTGGAGCAGCTTCATTGTCCTGCGGAACAGGACAGGAAGTTTGTGAGGGGTAGGGATAGGGCAGGGGGAACAGAGTTTCTGGTTCTGTTCCTCCTTGGAGGACTGGGAATAAAAGGGCAGTGGGTTTAGGGGGTTCCTTGGACTGAGGCAATTTTTCCTTGAGGGCAAGTACTTTCTGGGGACTATCTTGAAGAGTCAGTGGTAGGATAGTCTTTAACCATGCCAGTGGGCTCTCAACCAGGTCTTGCCAAGCTGTAATATAAGGGATCTGGTCAGGATGTCTGGTGTGAGACCTATAAACAATATCTTTGACTTGGTAAATAACCGGAAGGTGAAAGGTTCACTTTGAACCTTTACATTGAAGGTGGACCACTAATTTCTGAAAAAAACATTAATTTTATTTTTTTTTTAACTTGGAACTCATAGTGGCAGGCCTGATCTTTGAAGTCCTGAAAATGGTCTAAAGTTAGGCAAAGGGGAGTAGTCTGCATCTGTCCCATGTCGCCTGCCTCCCAAATCTATTTGAACACTATCAACAACACAAAATATAAAACTCCATTAAGACAACACAACCAAAACCAACGAGACCAAAAACAAACCTGGAGGACGGCAAAATGCTGACCAGTGGGAGCGACCCACCTCGTCCGTTCAAAACCAGTAAAGAGATTGATTCCACGTGACCCCTTTCATTGATTGGGGATTCCACGTCCCAGTCTCCCAGGGGAGGAGGAATGTCTTCCAACTCTCCCAGCCGAGGGCCCTCCAGCGCGTTCACCTAGGCCTCCCATCTACCAAATTCCCTAGGGGTCAAATACACAGACACAAACACTGTCCGGCGCCAGGACACTTACCTTCGTAGCCATCCAGAGTGGGTCCCCGGGGGTCTCTGGTTTTCCTGGCCCATGCACCAAAATGTTATGACCAGTCCTGAGTTCCCAGAGAGAACAAAGGAGCCAATCCTCTGATGCAAAAACAAGAGGGCAGCTTTATTCAAGTGAGTATGCTTGGACCTCCAGAATCTCAGCTCAGCGAGATTGAGCTGAAGGCCCATTCTAGAGGAGGGGGAACTTTTTATAGATTTCTGGGGGCAGGCGGGGTTAGTCTTTAGCGTCCCTGAGAGGCTGCAGGGTGACACCCATTTGATAAGCTGACGGCCTGTGGATAGGCTAAGGGGAGAATCGCCTGATTTCTGAGAAAGTGAAACTTCTCTCTGGAGTCAAAACTGTGTTCGGTGTTTGGGATTGAAACTGTGAAAACAGTTTCTTAAGAGGGCATTGATCTTTGCAAGATGGAGCTGTTTTTGTTCCTTTCACTATCAAATAAAATCACCTGACTGTAAAAATTAATAAGACTGGTCAGAATAGAGGAGCTACAAAACAACTGAAAAACAGGTAAATGATAGTAGCAATTCCTTAGTAATCAATAATAACACTGAATGTTAATGGGCTCACCTCTAATTAAAACACATAGAGTGGGCTGAGTGGATGAAGAAACAAAGCAAACTATATGCTACCTATAATAAAATAACACCACCCATAAAAACATAATTAGACTGAAAGTGAAATGATTGAAACAAATATTCCATGCAAGTGGAATACAAAAAATGGTAGGAGTAGCTGCACATATCAGATAAAACAGACTATATCTTAAAGAGACAAAGAGAGTCTATCTTATGATAAACGTGTCAATTCACCAAGAGGACATAAAACATAGCAAATATTTATGCACCCAATACCCGGTTCCACAAGTATATAAAGCAAACATTAATAAATCTATAAAGGGAGCTAATGCAACAGCAGGGGACTATAGGTCTCTACTTTCAGTAATGTACAGATTGTCCTGACAAAAAAGCAATAAAAAGACATTGGAACTAGTTCTAAGAACATTTACAAAATATTTCATCCAACTGCCGAAAAATATACATTCCTTTCATCAGCACCTGGAACATTCTCCAGAACAGGCCATATATTAGGCAATAGATCAAGTCTTAACAAATTAAGAAATGCAACATATCAAAAATCTGTGGGATATAGTCAAAAGGAGGGAATGTATAATATATAACAATAAATGCCTGCATCAACAAGTAGAATAACTTCAAATAACCTTGAATTGCTCCTCAAAAAGTACTAGAAAAGCAAGAGCAAAGCAAACTTAAAATAACTAGAAGGAAAAAAATGATATCCTTGGGAGCAGAAAATAATAGCATGTGTCAACGAAATGAAATTTTGAAAAAAAAATCAACATAATCAATAAAACTTGTCTGGACTTAAGAAGAAAAAGAAGACCCAAATAAATAAAAACTAAATTATGTACCCCAAAGATATAACGAATGATATTACAGAAATACAAAGAATTATTAGAAACTATTATGAACAACTAACTATTGATTAGCCAACAAATTGGAAAACCTAAAAAAAAAAAAAAAAAAGATAAACTCCTGAGCACAAGCAACCTACAAGATTGGACTACGAAAAAATACAAATGCTCAATAAACCAAAGAGTATTGGGATCAAAGCCATAATATGATTCCCATTAAAGTAAAGCTTAGTATCCGATGGTTTCGCCAAATTCTACCATTTACAGAACTAAGACTAATCTCAACTCTAGTCAAACTCTTCAAGAAAATGAAAGAGGAGAAATACTTCTAAACTCACTCTACAAGGCCAACATTATCCTGAAAAATTACAACCAAATTGATGGTTGTGGCTCATGAAGTAGGGCACCAGACCCATATACCGAAGGTGGCGGGTTCAAACCTGGCCTCGGCCGAACTGCAAAACAGAAAAATAGCCTGGCGTTGTGGCAGGCACCTGTAGTCCCAGCTACCCAGGAGGCTGAGGCAAGAGAATTACCTAAGCCCAGGAGTTGGAGGTCGCTGTGAGCTGTGTGACATCATGAAACTCTACCGAGGGTGCTACAAAAAAAAAAAAAATCAAAACTAAATTGAATTTAACCATATATTCAAGAGGTTTTTAACTATGATCAAAAGGAATTCATCCTAGGAATCCAGATTAATAGAAACATGTACAAAACCCTGTGATCATTTCAATAGGCCCTCCAAAAATCATTTAATATAATTAAAAATACCTTAATGAGAAAAGCCCTCAACAATCTGGTTATAGAGGAAAATACCTCAAAATAACAAAGGTGGTATACAACAAACCCACAACTAACATTGTTCATACAGGAAATCAGATAATCCAATTAAAAATGGGAAAAAAAGATATGAAGAGGCATATCTCAAAAGAAGACATATAAATGGTAGCAGATAAATAAAAATATGCTCAATATCTCTAATAATAAGAACAATACAAACCAAAACCAAAATGAGATATCATCTCTCCCCAATTAAAAATGGCTTTTACCAAAAGGAGAGGGACTTACGGATGCTGGCATGAATGTGGAGAAAGGGTAACAGTCCTTCACCGTTTGTGGAAAATAAATACAGCTATTAAATGGGAAACTATATGGAGATTCCTTATAAAACCAAAAATAGAACTGTCATAGGATCTAGCACGTCCATTACTGAGTATACGTACAAGAGAAAGGAAATCAATGTACAAGTGCTTAGGAGATATCTGCACCCTCCCTTCCATTGTAGACCTACTCACAATAGACAAAGTATGGAATAAAACTAAGTTTTTATCAACTGATGAATGGATAAAGAAAATGTGATATAGATACACAATGGAAAATTATTCTGTCATAAGATACAACAAAATCCTTTCATTTTGCAGCAACATGGATAGAACTGGAGGTTATTATGTAGAGCAAAATAAGCCAAGCAAGAATCAACAAATATTGCATGTTACCATTTATATGAAGATGCTAAAATAGTGGATCTCATGAAGGTAGACAGTAGATTTGTGGTTATCACAGGCCACAAAGGGTAAGGGGTTGGATGAAAAGGTATTGATTAATGGACATAAATCTATGGTTTGATAGAAGAATAATACCTAGTATTTGACAGATCTATAGGCTGACTATAGTACACAATAATCTATTGTATATTTCAAAACAAGTAGAAGAGAATAATTAAAATGTTTCTAGAATAAAGAAATGATAAATATTTAAGACATGAATATCTCAATTACACTGATTTTATTTTTACTAATTATATAAATATATATATTCAGTTATCAGATGTACCTTGAATATATGTACAATACATGTATTATATATCAATAAATAACATTTAAAAATATTTAAAGGTAGACTTTGGAATGGAGTGGCTATAAACAAAGATTACAGTAGGTGAGATTTTCTTTTTGTTATTGTTGTTCTTTTTTTTTTTCTTTTTTCCCTTCTTAAAAAATAAAAGTAAATAAATTAAATTGCCACCAATGTATCCTGGCTAGAAAGTGGGGTAGCCATAACTAGGCCATTCTAAAGAAAAACAAAGAAAATGAAGAGATGGTGGTGCTTGTGAAAGATAAACTAAAATGGCCAAGGGAAGTTATCCAAATAACCGACTAGGCTCACAGAGCTGGAGAGGGGTCTGTGGAACTATGACCCTGCGTGCCGTAAGAGGAAGGACCTACACCATTTCAGCAAAAGCCAGAGAGCAGCTTCTTGCTGAACACAGAAACCCAGAAAGACTAACCCCTAATTCCAACCTTACCATTCCCTAATTATGAAAAAAGTAGGAAAGAAGAAATCTGAACATTTTCGGCACCCCAACCTATAGACCCGCAGGCCCAATAGGAGCCCGCACCTTTACGGTGGGCTGAACAGGGATATTGCGAGGCCAGAGGTCCAGCAGTCTTCTCTTATGGGCTGTCAGTGATGGGCAGGCACGCGCCTCCCTATTTCTAGGCTCTATCCTAAACTTTCTTCAGGATATCTGCTCCCCAGAGCTGCCCTCTAAATGTTGCTTGGAGTCCAGAGGCCTAATTACTCTGATCCTGGTTTTGGACGAGAAGGACTGATTAGATCCCTCACTCCATCTTGATCCTCTAGGGAAAAACCAATCGCTTTGTATTTTCTGAAAATATCTAGAACCGCGATCCCAGGCAGGACAATGGATGCAGGTTGAGATTTCTCCACCCTGATTGAGAATTGACAGAGATTTTAAAGGAAGGAATATGGCAAAAGGAAGAAATGTAGGTTTCCCACCTGAAAGTCTGAGCTGAGTACCCCAGGGCCCTCAGTGCCAGAAGAGCAGGAGATGTCTGCCTCAAATATAAGCCTCAGCATGAAGGACGGTGGGGAGGACTCGGGATCCAGCTGCCGGAGCAATGGGATTTTCTGATTTCCATCACTTCCTGGTAGCCCGTCGAGTTCTCCTGTATCTCCGCCACACATGAGCAAATACCATGACGAGCCCTGGTTCCTGCACCATGTCACATATGCTGGATTTCACAGACCTTCTTGACAACAGTCCGCTTGCCAGGGATGCACTTGGCCGCGTTGTTCTCATAGGAGTGCTGATTCATGTGTCTTGTCTCTAGCATGGCCAGATCCTGGGGCCAGCTACGCTCACCTGCGTTTTCAGTCAGCTGGTTGATAACACAGGCAGGAGAGCCACTCTCCATCAGGGAGCTCTTGATTACAGCCTGGAGCACAGCATCTGGGGTCAAGATCGTCCCTCCCCAGAAGGTCACTCTTGCTGGCTGAAGGGATTCATCCACTCTAGGATCTCTTTGTATCAATGGTCTGCTCCAGGTTCTGAAGGTCGGGGTTGACTTTGCCGATTGCACGCATGTGTGCATTTGCTCCTGGATGTCTCGCTTCTCTCCACCAGCTGCTGTTTGTGTTTTGCTGACATCTCCAGCTCTTCGATGCGTGTCTGCTGCTGTACCACTGATTGCAGGTGCTTAATGCAATTGTGGTTTTGCAGCTCATCTTTGGGCATCTCCAGGTTGTACTGGCTCCTCCAAGGCTCCACTGCAAATAAGGCAGATAAGGTCTTCGTCAACATCCCCCTGGAAATGGTTACATCAGACCTTGTCTCATCAGCGAAACCCAGGTCCTTCTGAGTTTTTGGGGGGAGGGGGGAGATTCACAAGGCTCCACCCCCCTGATGCCTCCTCTCAGTGCCACTCAGGGGATGCTCCCAGTAACCCTTCTTGTTGGCTACTGTCCGAGTGAGCCTACTTAGTGTCAAGCTCCTTTGCCAAGGCGATGATGTGACGTCACAATCAAGACTGCATCTTTGGTAGTTGGAAGCCCGCGCAGGCGCAATACACACCACCCTGGACACTGCTGAGACTTTCCGTGCCTTGGTCTGTTGGAGCTGAAACTACAGAGGCCTCTGGACAGCCTGGGTGCTGGGTCTCAGCCTTTCCTGGGAACGGCAGGGGAAAGAGAAGGGGGAAGAAAGTTCCGACCACCTGTCATGGTCTCAGACCGAGATTTTCATATATATTATCTATTTCGTTTTCACCTACAATTATCCTAGTATATATTTTAATTGTTCTTGACCTTAATCTAAGTATGTTAGTTAAAATGAAAGATTTAATGCTGAAAAAGAAATTTATTGAGGAAAGAAAAGAAAAGCAACTGCTAGTAGTTGTCAAAGCTTTCCAGCTCTATTCAGAGCTGCTTACTTTCTAGTTCTCCATTTAAATGCAAGGGGATCAAACAGATAAAACATTCACGCATCATTCCTCCTTAAGTTATTATTTTCATGTAATCCCCTTTTCCAACAAAAGGTATATTTCATAGGTATATCTTTTATTTATAAACAGCTTTGTACTTTTTCTTATCCCTCATGAAATTTATGTTTGGTATTGTCAACCAAATTTCTGAACAGCAAATGCTTCGAGTTTTATAACAGTAAATTCATATACAACCAATTAGGATGGAACTGGAGACCATTATTGTAAGTGAAGTATCTGAAGAATAGAAAAACAAACACCACACATACTCTCTATTAAACTGGGCACATGTGTGCACAGAGGGAAGTATAATCCATTGGAAATCAAGCAGGGAGAGGGGAAGGAGAGGAGATTGCACTAATGTACACAGCTATAATTTAATAAAAAATAAAAATTAATAAAAAAAACCCTAGACCCAACAGGTATAATGAACACCATTTGGGTTATGAGAACACTGTGACTCAACCTTATACATTCTAATATTTAAAAAGTTCAAATAAATTAAGATTAAAATATGGGACTTATTCTAATTGCAGATTTATGGTACGCAGACACGTACAAACTGAGGCTTTTTATGTGTTAATATTAAAAACAGTTAATATACTTCTCTAAAAAATACTCTGTGGTAAAAATAAAAAAAAGTCACACTAGGTATTTTCTTAGCGCTCTGTTAGGAATTGTATTTGTGTATACTAATATTTGATTTCCCTCACTTCAGCCTCCTGCCTTCTTCCCTACCTTGTCAGCAGAGGAATATGTACAAAAGAAATACTCTGGTAGACTTACCATGTTTCTAATGTTACATAGAAAACTATACTACTTCACATTTCTGTTGTTAATTTTTTGCCTTCTTATTTTGACATCTATATACTTTTATAGCCACACTTGGAAATAAATCGCCAAGTTTGTCCAAATTGTCTAAATTTTTAGCTCAAATGTCTCATTCTACTTACTGACTTCTGAGTATGTACACTCCACTGACACTCGGTCTTCTTAGGCCTAACATCTGTCAGCAACATTTCCACATATACAGCACGGTAGGGGGTTTTTGATCTGGAAGACTCCTTTGTTTCAACCTGTTTCTACTAGTAACCTTGCTTGCTCATGCATCAGAACAACTGGGAACTTCTTAAGAGTACATGTTTGTGTAATTTCAACTGTATGACATAGTAGAAAAGGTGAAATTATAGATACAATAAAAAGCTAAAACAAAACAAAAGATGCGGGTTTTCAGGGAGAGGAGGAAAATAGGAGAATAGTGTTATTTTAGGGCACTGTATTCCGATTGATTCTCTAATAGTGCCTTATACATTTGTCTAAACCCACAGAAATAAATATAAGGAATGGATCTATCTTAAGGCAAACAATGGATTAGGACTATTAAACATGAATCTCCAGAAGTCACTCTCAGAAACTGAAGCAGGTGGATTGCCTGAGCTCACAGATTGGAGAAAAGTTTGAGCAAGAGGGAGATGCCATCTCTAAAAATAGCTGGGCTTTAGGGCCAGCACCTGTAGTCCCAGCTACTGGGGAAGCTAAGGCAAGAAAATCACTTGAGCCCAAGAGTTTGAGGTTTCTGTGAGCTGTGGCAACACAGCACTCTACCACGGGTGACAAAATGAGACTCTGTCTCAAAAAAATAAATAACATAAACTAAACTAAAATAAAATAAAAAAGCAAAAAAAAATCAACATTTGTTGATCAATTATAACAAATGTACCATATTAATACACGGTGTTAATAATGGGAGAAAAGCAAAATAGGGTGGAGAAGAATAGAATATATGGGGAATCTCTGTATTTTCAACTAATTTTATCTGTAAACCTAAAACTGCTCTAAATAATGAAGTTTATAATTTTTTTTTTCTTTTGAGACAGTTTCACTTTTGTTGCCCTGGGTCCATGGTGTCACAGCTCACAGCAACCTCAAATTCTTGGGCTCAAGCTATTCTCTTGCCACAGCCTCCCAAGTAGCTAGGACTACAGGCACCTGCCACCAGGCCCAGCTATTCTTAGAGATTCCAGGTCTCGCTTGTGCTCAGGCTGGTCTCCAACCTGTGAGCTCAGGCAATCCACCTGCATCGGCCTCCCGGTGTGCTAGGATTACAGGCATGAGTCACCTCACCTGGCCTTATAATTTTTTTAAAGTACACAACCTAGGGCCAAGACTTTGTGTATTAATCTCCTAGAAATCAATCTGAGTCCCTAGACCATGCACAGACATGTAGAGTATAAAGTGTTCTGATTCATGTTTTGCTTCACCACCTAAAATTATGATGTCTATGTCATTAATATTGTGAAGGAGAAACAATTTATGAATTTAATGATAAAGTAAGTTAAATAGCCAATTAAAATATTTTTATTTTCACCCACTTTGTCCACCTCACTATGCATCACTCGTATGGTGATAAGAATGATTTTTCTTTCTCATATGAGGAAGGGGGAAAAGAAGGGGAAAAGGAAGAGGGAAAAGGAGGATTGGCAGTATGAGGGAGGGTATGTGGTGAGATCTCATCTAATGAGCACATTGTGAGGGTGTGTAAGATCTCCTGGGTGAGGGGATCTTTTACAACTGGAGTTTCACCCTGGAAGTGAGAGCAATGTAATCTGAACATTTGTACCCTCGGGAAGCGCCTGTGGCTCATCGAGTAGGGCGCTGGCCCCATATACTGAAGGTGGTGGGTTCACACCCGGCCTCGGCCAAACTGCAAAACAGAAAAGTAGCCGCCTGTAGTCCCAGCTGCTCGGGAGGCTGAGGCAAGAGAATTGCCTAAGCCCAGGAGGTGGAGGTTGCTGTGAGCTGTGTAACACCACAGCACTCTACCGAGGGCGAGAAAGTGAGACTCTGTCTCTACAAAAAATAAATTAAAAAAAAAATTGTACCCTCATATTAATTTGAAATAAAAAGAAATTTTAAAAAGAATCATTTTTCCAGGCAACTGTGTACAAATTCCTAGAATGACAACCAGATTTTCAGTTCACATTATTATTATTTTTTTAGTATTATTTTTAGTTTTAAAATTTTTTTAGTTTCACATTTCAAGTTACATAGATGTAAAAGTATTGTGTTAATTATATAATAGCACTTATTATTATTTATCTTTTCAAATGTACTTTTTCATATTATTATTCTTCAAATGGAAAGTGCTTTTCATTCCTAAAAATGTCTGTTTTAATGCAAGAAAAAAATTTATAATGGGAATTAATGTCCTAAAATATAATTATATCCAGTCCCCCACTCTAAAATAAATAAAAACGATGAACATCCATTTTGTGACTCTGCTTATTCTGTCATCATCTTAGAATATACATGTTAAAATGATATTTACAGTAGAAATACTTATAAATCAACTTAAACAGTTTTGTATCATTCATGATACAAAGAACTAACAATAAACTTCATAAGATTAGAAATTTTAATAAATAAAAATAATATCTAATATAAAATCAAGGCAGATTTTTTCCTTCGATAGCTTTCACAGCTGGAACTATTATTCCTCTGGCACATTTTTATTCTAATATTGACATTACATTTTAAAAACTTTTCACAACTTTGTCAAAGGCACTGTTTTTACAACTATTTGTTTTCCATATGATTGACTTAGCTACGTATTGACAAAGCTGAATAGTTATCAGTTGTAATAGATCACTTTTTTTTGAGACAGAGCCTCAAGCTGTCACCCTGGATAGAGT
>CAUYON010093880.1:0-17088 GCA_963573935.1 Arctocebus calabarensis | reverse complement strand
CATAATTATGTACATTGGTGCAATCACAGGGCACAATTCATATACATTCAGAAATATTTTGATCATACTGTTACAGATATCCTTCATGGCATTTCCTTGATCACTATATAAAGACATTAATACTCTACCTTTAATAAGTTTAATTATTGTTTTTATTAAATCATAGCTGTGTAGATTAGTGCAATCAAGGGGTACAATGTGCTGAGCATAATTTTTTTCTAGAAGTACATTTCTTCCCTGCATTCCTGTACAAGAAGACTAAAGATTGCCTGCTTCTTCTCATTACAAATTGTACTATTGGGTCAACTTCTATATCATCTAAGATCTAAGTATTGTTAATACAAATTAAGTTGTGATAAACAGAATATAAATTTTAAAAATTATAGGTTTATCTGGAGGATGGGAATTGGTGCTCACCATTAATCTTCTTTATTCTTTTAATAGAAGATACTCAAAAAGAGTATTTATTTCCATAGTTAATTCTTGGTCACCTGTGATGATGTAAATAGGTACACCATGAATAAATCAAACACGAATGTTATTCCCACATAGTTTGATTATTTATTTCAGATTATTTTTTTGCTTGCTTTTGTTAGCTCAGTGACTGTTCACCTATAGTTTGTGATAGGAAATTAGCATGTAAAAATAATGTAAAGAAGCTGGGTTTCGGTAGTTCAGTAGTTAGAGTAGTGGCCCTATGCACGAGGGGTGGTGGGTTCAAACCTGGCCTAAGCCTGCTTAACAAAAAAAGAAAATAATAATAATATGAAGAATTTATGTTCAGAGGACTATGCAAAAATGATAAATTTCTATCCCTTAAGGGACACCCTGAATAAGAATAAAATGAGGCATCACCCATGACCTTCAAAGCACTGAAGAGCAATGTCATTTTCTAAAATAAGAAATTTCAGGGGAGGACTTGAGATGAATAAAAAAGAGGCAAATTAGACTACTTTAGATATTTATCCCCAAACATACAATTTATCACCATCTTCCAAGTTTATAGCTACCATGGGCATTTGAGACAAACAATCTGTACAATAACTGGGCCTGAGAATGGCAGTGTGCATACTGCTTTATTTTGAGTGCAGCATTTCCTTAAAATAATTTTCCTTTCAGCCTTTCTTCCATGTCATTTCTTCTGTCCTTGGTCTCACCAGCACCTGCATCACACTTATTATGCTCTATTAGTCAACTATCACCATCTCTTGGACTAGAGCAGCGTTTGTTCTAATTGATGATCTGGCTTGCTAGTGACCATTATTTTACTTTAAGAATGATTTTGTCAGATCCCTGGATGTTCTGGCAAACTCAAGTTTGCCATATAGGAAGTGAAATTTTCTTAGGCCAGTTTTGCCAATTCTTCCCATTTCAAAGATGCTCACTGAAGCCTTTGGTAAGACAAATATTAATTACCTACATCTTTTTAGACAAGGCCATTCTGATCGTCTGGATCACACTTTTATCTGTTATCCATATATTCACACATACCAGCATACAATTATACAGACTTACTCATTCCTTCACCATTTCTGAGCACTCACTGCTGGCCTCCAAATGAGTAGATGTGTTCTCCCCTCTAAGAACTCTAAGAACTGAAAAATGACAAATGTTGGCAAAGATACAGAGAAATTGGAGCCCTCATGCATTGGTGGTGGGAATGTGAGATGGTAAAACTACTTTAGAAAACATATTGGCAGTTTCTCAAAAGGTTATACATAGAGTTACCATTTGATGCAGCAATTCCACACTTAGGTATATTCCAAGAGAAATGAAAATGTACATCCACACAAAAACTCATACACGAATGATAATGATCACAGGGGGAAACAGCCCAAACTAATGTCCATTAACTAATAAATGGATAAATTGTGGTATGTTGAGATAATGGAATGTTATTCATCCAAAAAGGGATGAAGTGTTGATATATGAGACATATGGATGAATCTTGGAAAGAAACCAGTCACAAAAGACCATATATTATAAGCTCCTACTTATCGAAAATAAACAAAAGAGGCAAATCTATTGAGACAGAAAGGAGATTAGTAGTTGCTTAGGATCAAGGGGATTGGGATGGAATGGGAAATGACCGTTAATGGATATGGGTTTCTTTTAGGGGTAATGAAAATATTCTAAAATTGATCATGGTGATGACAGCACAACCTTGTAAATATGCTAAGAATTACTGGGATTATATACTTCAATAGGGTGAATTTTATGGTATTTGCATCATATCCCAATAAAGCTGTTATAATATTTGTATAACATGTATGACCTTAATATTTGGAACACTAATTTACTGTGTTAGATTTTTTATTTATTTATTATTTTTTTTTTAATTTGTTAGATTTTGTTTGAGTTTTCCACTTTAGCTTACAACTTTGCCTCATGCTTATTCTTAGCTATTTGGAGTGGGCTTCCAGCAATCTGCAAACTATCCTTCTGCTCTATGTAAAATAAAGTTAGCTGGTAGTCTGAACATTCTTAAGAGAAAGTTTTCCTGCTGCTCCATTCTTGACAATGGCAGTGCCAGGCACTTCCATGGCCTCTCCTAGCCCACACTTACACTCTATGTCTCATGGGAAGGACTTTGCAGATCTGGAGTTTTCCTATGCCTCTGGAGCACTGGCATCTAAAGATAGATTTTCTTTTATAGATAAGCCATTGAGCTGGCTGGGAGCTGCCCCCTGTCTTGATGGGTCAGTGCCATGTCCTAGGGCTTGGGCCTTGTATTTTTACTTCCTCTTTCATCTCAAGTGGAGTCCAAGTGTAAATCAGTTGGTCTTAGGTTTCTCTACTCTATATTTCTAAAGAAATGACTTTGACCCACTCTCCATTTCTATTTTCTACCTCATCTACCCTGGGATCTTGGTTCCCAGTTGAACTGAACCATACCTGCTATATCCCAACTATTAGGATACAGCCTCTGCCTTCGCCATTCTAACCCCAGTCACCAGAGCTTTCAGCTTGCTGTTTTTCTACCACCATTTTCCCTTCACCATACAACTCACTATTTTACATTTATCCCACCTCTCCTTAGTAAGGGGTCACAATGCCTCCATAAGTGGGTAAAGTGTACCTGGTGTAAACTGCAGCAAAATGATGAAATTGGCCTCCTTCCAAAGAGGCCTCTCCTTCCTGACACTCTACTAGTTGTTACTGTATGGAAGTGTGGTCTAGTGCTGCCAGATCTGCCATTTTTTCAAGAACAGGGAAATCCAGGTTTTTGAGTAAAATGTCCTAATTTATAATTGGGTCAAAAATTATACATTTAATTTTTTAAAACATTGCAAAGACTAAATAAAACTTATCTGAAGCCCAAACTTAACTCAAGGACCACTGCTGTGATCTATCTGCTTAAGATCTGCCCATCAATCTTTCCTTCTCCCAGCAGTCTGCCTCTACCGTGGCAGGTTCACACCTGCAGTTCAATGCACAATGTATTCAGGCCAAAAGAAAAGTATTGAGCAAATTTGAATGAAATATAAACAGAGATCTCATTAACTTTATAAACACATGATAGTGTTATTTTGGAGTCTTTGGTGGAATTCTGAAAAGCACACATGTGAACGAGTTAAGAGACAGTGTCTTCACATCCCATGAGGGGGATATTCTCCAATAATGAAAACTGAACTCCAATTGTCTTATTTGAAATGATACTTGGATACTGGTGAGATGAATTATTAAAGCAGTTACCTAAAGAAGTCCATATCAATATAAAATACTTTGGCTTAAAAGATTCAGTTTTCAGAGTAATATAGAGTTTATGAGCCTCACAACCTCTCATTGAGGGCAACTGAATAATATGCAGGGGGCCGGGGGGGCAAGCCCTTTCTCTAATCTTTATTTCAGTGCATGATTTTACTTGACTAGTTCAAATACAATCTCTGTTATTTCATTCTGATTTCTAATGGCAGACTCAGGCTATTCATATAAAATGTGATGTTAGTCCTTATGACAATATAAGATTCCTACTAAAGAAGGTGAGTTTTATTTTATTTTCTAAGTACCATGCAGCATTCAGAGGTAGTGATGTGGCCACTAAAACTTTTTCCCTACATAAAAAAACCGTCAAATGACTCTGACACCCAGATTTGCATCCTTTGGGTAGTGGTTTACCCCCAATATGTTAATTACTGTTAGGAATGATTAAACTTGAATTTTTAGTCTGTGGAAGGATAAGTAATCCTAGGTAGATATTTATTTTAAAAGGTAATATATAAAGAATTAAAATTATCTAGAATAAATGATTTCTATGTATCTTATATTCTTTTTTTTTTTTTTTTTGCAGTTTTGGCCAGGGCTGGGTTTGAACCCCCACCTCCGGCATATGGGGCCTGTGCCCTACTCCTTTGAGCCACAGGCACCGTCCCTATTTTTATGTATTTTAATATACATTTTGTGTATATGTAATATACATACTTATGTGTGTACATAGACACACACTTTATTTTTTATTGCTAATTATGGGTACATAATAGTTCTAAATATTTATAGGAGTATTGGTACATATGATATATTGATACATAGATACATACTTTTAAAGCAGCAAGAAATTATAGTAAAATTCCACTGGTTAATGCTTAGCTGGCACATCATATTTTATTATCATTTCTCCCTTCAAAAATCTTATAGTCTCAATAGCCAGGCATTGTGGCGAGTGCCTGTAGTTCCAGCCACTCGGGAGGCTGAGGCAAGAGAACCACCTAAGCCCAGGAGTTGGAGGCTGCTGTGAGCTGTGTGACGCCACAGCACTCTACTGTGGGTTATAAAGTGATACTATGTCTCTACCAAAAAAAAAAAAAACCAAAAACTCATAGTCTTATTGAGGCAGGAAAGTAAAGGCAGAGCTAAAGATCTGTCCTGGCCACTCTGTACAGGCATTAGCCAAACAGTCTGTAACACTCCACCGCAGCAAATGCCTCTGTTATCTGTATATCTTTCCCTTGGAAGATGCTGGGCCTAGATAGTAACCTTGCAACTTCCTTAGTCTTCCCTCGCCCTTGAAGACAGGTAGCCTGCTCCGAGTCAAGGGCGCGGGCAGATCTGTCCTTCCCTCGAGTCCCACGACTTTCACATTTGTCACGTACCTCACATCCTTTATGACTCTCACGTTCACCCTAGCCATAAAAAATGTATAAAAGAAAGGCAAGAGATTGTGTCGGGGGGCTCGGTTTTTGGGACACTAGTCCGCTGAGTCTCCCGGCCGGAATAAACTCGCTGCTTCCTCTATCCACTGGTGCCTGAGTCTTCTGTCTATGTCGGTTTTCCTGCTATAATATTTTGATGCAGTAATCATCTGTTTTCTTTTCTGAATGTATTTATCTTCGTTCATTCTTTACATAGTTTTTGTTTCTAGTCCTTATCTTAAACGTTGTTATTGTTATTTAATTTTATGCCTTTCAAATTCTGTGAAGGCAAAAAGTGGAAACCCAATTAACACATGTATATGTAAAAATAAAAATAAAAAAATCTTATAGTCTCTCCCATATTTTACCAAGAATTGGAAGCAGTGTTCAATTAGCATTGATCATGAAATGCCATTTCATGAATTTATTTTTTTAAGAAAAAAATTGAATTAAATGAAGCCTGAACAAATAAATACATCCTTAGAAAAAAAAATAAAAGCTTAAATGCACCCCAAAGATCAATCAGAATCTGCTATTTTTAAAACCTTGAGCAACAGCTGTGGACTGAATTGTATCCTCCACAAATTCACACGTTCAAGACCTACCAGCATGTGACTATCTGGAGACAGTCTTTGTGAGGTAAATGAAGTTAAATGAGTCATAAGAGTGAGGCTTTAATCCAATAGGGCTGTAGATTTATAAGAAGAGGCAAAGAATACATATCAATAGAATAAGAAAGGGGGCTGGCCAAGATGGTACACATCTATAATCCTAGCACTTTAGGAGGCCAGAGGTTTAAGACACACCTGAACAAGAGTGAGACCCCATCTCTACAAAAAAATGGAAACATTAGCCAGACCTGGTGAAAGGTGCCTGTAGTCCCAGCAACTTGGGAGGCTGAGGCAGGGGGATTACTTGAGCCCAGGGGTTTGAGGTTGCAGTGATCTATTATCCCACTACCCTCATGACCAGGCAACAGAGGGAGACCCTGTCCCCCAAAAGAAAAAGCAAAAAAGAAGAGGAAGAGAAAGAGGTCTCCCCAATCCTTTCCTCCCAGTGAGGACAGTGAGAAGATGCTAGTCTGCAAGCCAAGAAGAGAGCCCTCACCAAAACTCAACCCCTGCCAGAACCTTCATCTTGGGTTTTGCAGTCTCTAAAACTGTGAGAAAATAAATTTCTGCTGTTTCAGCTACCCAGCTCCACAGGCCTCTGTTTGCTTCTCCATAAAAGGAGAGGGTGAATCAAAACAGGGCTAAAATTTCTTCCAAACTGAACATTAGATGACTGAATTTCCCATGAAATCCCTAAATTTCATAATAATTCTGTCTGCATCTCTGTTATCTCAAAAAAGTCTTGTCTTGGAATAAGGAAAAAACATCACACTGAATAAAAAAAAATCTGCAGGACAACTAACTACCACAGATGAATCAAAACCTAGAAATAGACATCCTCTCCCACTAAAAACATCCACGTACTCAACAGTATTATAAGGCTAGTGTTGCCCAAATTTTGGCCATTTAAGTTTTATGTTAAATCTGAGTGCCACCTATATTTTTATTCGCTTAAAACTTGCCTTGAAAAGGAATTTAAATGGGCTTACTTTTTTATAATTAGCCTGCCCTAAGCAATCATAAGCTTAATGATGCTAGTTTTATGCACTTTTGTAATAATTATTATGAGACATGCACAGTCTACTAAATTAAATTAAATTCCACCAAATACCATCTAGAATTGTGTGATATATTCACAGTGGTATGCATCAATAAACTTTGGAAAATACTAGAGTACCTTATGAAAATAAGGATGTAGTATCGGTCTAGAATATAAGATTTTGTGCTTATTGGAATCCACTATAGTAACATTTCCATTGCATTTATTAAGATAGAAAATCATTAACTGTTGCTTTTATTCTTCTTTCATTAGTCAGAGAATCTGATTTTGTACATTATTTTTAAAACGGTACAATAGGACCACCAGTCAAGGGGTAAAATTTTTGTTTTACATCTGAATTAGCATAAATCCCACTCTCATCATGCCAAGTGTTGATGCCAAATCTTTTGGAACCATCGAGATCTGTGAACTGAGAACGGCATTTTCTGTGGACTATGGAATATACATGTTGACAGGGATAACCCTATGGGAAGGAAAAAAGAAATAACATTAAATTACTAAAATACATAAAAGAAAATGATCTTCAAAAGTTGATTTTTAATATATTATTCTTATGATCAAAGATTAATTTTAATAATTAATTTGGTCTCTCATATAACAAACACTTCAATGGAAAGAAATGGCTATTGCATTTATAAGTATTTCAAATACTGAAAGAAGAATCTAGTTCGTGGATGTTTTATTTATAAAACTAAAAGTTAAGTTATGATACATGTAAAAACTATAAACAGCATAAAGAACAATTTAAACTTTATGATCATCTATGTAAGACCAAAACAATTACAACTTAACTATAGTTCAACACCTTTCTTAAAAATAAGTTATGACCATTCCAAAAAATAATATCTTGGGGGTTATATTCAATAATTGCTACAAAGTCATACTTCCTATGACAATGAGAAATGTCAAGCTTTAATATTTATTCTGATGAGATATTTACCTCAACATAACCCGGTAGTCTTTAAGATGTTTATCCTTAAGTCATGTCATAAAAACTACATTGTAATAAAATGAGACATTATTATTGACCATTTCCCAAAGGAAATACTGATTCAGAGTATACCATGGGTGATCACAGACATGGAAAGTAAAGGCTTTTAAGGGATTGTCTAACCCTGCTTTAAATTGGTTCTAATTTTACAGCACTAAGACATATATTGAAATTAAATCACCAAAGCTATAAAACAATGATAGAACACAAAAGTAGTTCAGATCTTAGATTGGTTTGTGGAAAATAATTTTTTTTTTTTTTGGAGACAGAGCCTGGAGCTGTCACTCTGGATAGAGTTCAGTGGCATCACAGCTCACGGCAACCTCCAATTCCTGGGCTTAAGCAAGTGTCCTGCCTCCGCCTGGCCATTTTTGGTTACAGCTGTCAGTGTTGTTTGGTAGGCCTGGGCTGGATTCGAACCCGCCAGCTCAGGTGTACGTGGCTGGGTTTGTGGAAAATAATTGAAATCTTAACCATATGTTCAACCATAATAGTGTCCATTTATTTATTGAGTGCCTATTATGAGTTGGGCACAGTACTTGAGTGTTTACATCTTTTAATCCATAAAAAGGGATCTAAGATGGGAATTATTACTCCCTCTTTATATATAAGAAAGGATGCTTAAAAATCTCAGAAGAGAATTTAAAGAAAGGTAATAATAAGTGAGTGACTTAGCCAGGAATATAAACTAGGTCTATCTGCCCGATTGTAAAATCTTTTGTCTCTCTAAGAGTTTCACAAAGCTTTTAATAGACAAGAGATCACAAGAAATTTAAACTATAAAGTCATGAAGCTACATAATATCTTTGTTGCTATTCTATATAGTTTGAGCTTTAGCTTTTGTCATGGGTGGCTATTTCTCTGGGCTTTTAGGGTGATTGGCAGGGGGGATGTATAACTAGTGCCAGCTGTCATCTCAGGGGAAGGCAGGCTCTCCTTCCTACCCATTGCAGTCAAACTGAATAGAGCGTCTAATGCAAAATCTATACATTGCATAGGCAAAGAGAAGGATTTATCTTTTGGAGGTAAGTGACAAGAGGATATGTCTTATTCTAGGAAAATGATTCTGGCAGGAGAAGTACTACAAACTAGATGTGGGAAGAGTGGAATCCAGAACCGTAATGAGTATAGGATCTCTATTAATTCAGAGGCCATCCATTGGGTGAATAAATTTGTCTACACATACAATGAAATATTATTTGGCAACAAAAGGAACAAAATACTAATATGTGCTACCATATGGATGAAACTTGAAAGTCTTATGCTAAGTGAAAGAAGCTAAACCGAAAGACTATGTATTATATGACTTCTTATATGAAATGTCTATGATAGGCAAATCCACAGAGACAGAAAAGTGGATTAATGGTTTCCAGTGAACAGGAAGATGAAGATAGACTTTTAATGGGTATGGGATTTCTTTTGGGGGTGATGAAAATGTTCTGAAATTGTGGTGATGATTGCACAACCCTGTGGATATACTAAAAATCACTGAATTGGACACTTGCAAGGGATGAATTTTATGATATGTGAAATTGTATCTCAGCAAAGTTGTTATTTTTAAAAGAGTGAATGCATTGGGGGAGCAATTCTGAAGTTAGAAAAACTAGTTAAGAGACTGCTGCCTGTTAACACAGGTTACACTGGTGATTCTCTATTATCAGTGCTGTATTAATAAACCAGCTCTGCAGGAAAAAAAAAGAAGTGTAACACCTGCCAATTTCTGTGGTGTAAATACTACTATGGCTGACTTTGAGGTACCAGCATGAAGTCAGTGGACACTGAGGAATACATGAGTATAATCAGTTCATGCACATGGTGAAGAGCTGGCTCCAGATCACTCCTGAATCCACTTCTCTCATTTTCCAAAATGTAGCAACCACAGTTTGAGTAGTATTGACCACAGTCCCACATCTAGGGGCATTATCTCATTGGCCTGAGACAATTAGGATGGTCTCACTCTACTCTAAATGATAGTGACAGGTTCAGAGTTAAGCATGTGACTGGAATTTTTCCAAACAGATTAAAGCCCAGGACATTTTGTTCAATGATTTGGGTGAAAAAAGCTCTTTTTCCACTGTTAGACCTAAATGAAGAAGCATTCAGTCCAGGTTGCTTTTGGCAACCCTCTTACAATCAGTCTTGCATGAGACCAGAGCTGAAAGCCAGCAAGACAACATGATGGCACTGCTCTATTAATCCCTTCCTGAAATTTGAGTTCTCAAAAAATATGAGCCAACACATTGCTTTTATTGTCTGGTCCAGTTTCAGCTGGGTTTTGTGCATCTCACTAAAAGCATCTTAACTAATGTACACTTGAATAATATGCAATATTGGAACAATGAAGTACTTGGAATCAGTGCAATGAAATGGGTCATAACCAAGGGAACAGGGCACATCAAATAGGAGTGGTGGCAAACAGTAAATTTGTGACTAAATGTACAACCGGGAATCAGGAGGATGCAAATGTGAAATAGGTGAACAAAGTAGATATTCAAAAATTAAGGTAAGTTACTAGAAACCTGGAAGATATAATTATTATAAGAAAGCAGAGCAAGTATGTCTTCCAAAGTTTAATACAAAAGGCATGAAACAGAGTAGGAAAAAAAAAGCAGATGCACCAAGAATAACCTTCAATGACCTTAATATTGACTGCAGTTCATTCCCAAGGTGATGGGCATTTTGATAAGCAAACAGCATGGTAACCACTCAAACCAATGAAGAGGGTAATAATTGAAAAATTATTAGTATATTTTCCCTTTTTGGTGAATGTAACCACCTATTTGCCCTTTGTTTCAGAAAAATGCCAACCAACCAAAGAGCAAAGTAATATCAACTTCCAACAAACAAAATAGTTTCTGAGCAAGACAATCCTCACAGTTTTGAGGATTTTAGAACATCAGTGATCCAGTCTGGGAGACTCAGATGTAGAGTTCTCCAGATTCATAGAGGAATACCCTTTGCCATGAAGACAAACAAAAGAGCTGAAATGAAGAGAGGGAAGAGAAGGAAGGGTCTGTGTGGGAGGAAAAAATAAGGGGGAAGGTAAACAGAAAGATGTATTTCCCTATTTTCCCATCCTTGGGCTTGAATTAGACAGAGTCCCTTTGAACTACACAGAGGGAAATGCATTAGATAAATGATAATGGTGTCAAAAGGACACAAGGGTTTCTCAGTTCCTATTTATGTTAAGAACTCTTTTTTTTATTAAATCATAGCTGTGTACATTAATGCAATTATGGGGTACAAAGTGCTGGGTTTATAAACAATTCGAAATACTTTCATCAAACTTGTTAACATAGCCTTCACTGTATTTTCTTAGTTATTGTGTTAAGACATTTATATTCTATACTTAGATTTAACTTGTACCCTTGTAAAATGTACCATAGGTGTGGTCCCAGCAATTACCCTTCCTCCATCCATCCTTCTCCCTTCCCTCCCCCCTCTTTCCCCTTCTACTTGGGATATAGTTGGGTTATAATTTTCATATGAAAGTGTGGGTGTATATAAATTGGTTTCATAGTAGGGCTGAGTACATTGTATACTTTTTGAACTAGACCACATCATTAACTGCCCTCTCCTTTCCCCAGCATGGTAAGGTAGAGGGGCCTCTAAGATTCATCTATCCTGAGCCACTTTTGGTATCCTATGGCATAGAAAAGATCCTGAGATAGTTGGAAATCTGCAGAGGGGGATGCAAACAGTGCTGAACATTGGAGCTGGAACTGAGTAAGAGTCGCAGAAGGCTCCCAGGGAGTCTACAGTGACTCTTCTACTTCTACAGGAGAGGAAATGAGGCCGAGTCATCTGAGACATGCCTTTTGGGCTCCGATTGAGCCCAGAGACAAAGAGACAAAGACTGCTAATTACAGAGTCCACATAGTTTAGTCACTAATGCCAGCCAGGGAACGAGCAACCATGTGGACTAAGGATATCACCCCAGAGACCAGAACACAGAACACCACATGCAAAACCCTGCTCTCCCCTCTGTCATCAGGATGCTAAGTCACATCTTTCCATCCATCTGTTGCCATCGTAGAAAAGATGCCATTACTACTCCTGCATAACAACCACCCTGCACCCACACAGGACATGTACAAAAATAGGCCTTTATTCTGCCTCCAGATTCTGTGGGTCAGGAATTTGGACAGGGTACAGCAAAGGCAGCATCTCTCTGCTCCACAATGTCTGGCGCCTCAGCTAGGAAGCCTTGAAAGTCAGGGGTGAGTTGAGGGGTAGGGGCTGGGAACGTTTCTCATTCTGATTAGTAGTTAATGCTGGCTATTGCTGAACCTCAGCTGCAGCCACTGGCTGGAATAACTACATGGGCTTACCCCGATTCTTGAGGAGGGAACCCAGACCCCTCCTCTCAATGGGAAACATGCTCAAAGTCTCATTGTGAGAGCACATGGGAGAGGGCACAAGTTGCAGCCATTTTTAGAAAATGCGATTTTTCTCCTGGTATTAGGGAGAAGAGTAGGATGTACTGGGGTCCCCAAGATCACCCCCAGGTTGTTTTTTTTATACACACACAGTAACAGATGTTCCTCAACTTACAGTGCATTTATGTCCATTGCATTTAGTCAATTCATCTAAGTGGAAAATATCTTAAGTTGCAATGCACTTCATACCCTGATAAATCCAACATAATGCCAAAAACGCTAAGTTGAACCATTGTAAGTTGGGGACTGTCTGTACAATGTATGCACGGCTATGATTTATTACAGAAAAAGAATACGAAGCACAGGAAAGGTATAAGGACTGACAGCCAAAAAAGCCAGAGCGAATTTCTAGAGACCTCTCCCTGGGGATTCACACAGGGTGAGTGTAATTCCTCCAACCATGAGTTGTGAAGTACTGTCTGCTGGGGAGCTCATTAGAGACTTTGTGCACAGGGCTTTTACTGGGGTCCTATAGGCCCCCTCTGCCTAGTATGTACCAAATTTCAGACTCCCAACAGGTGTTCAGCACAAAATATACTGTTTACACAAATAGTTTAGACCCAGGGATCTAATGGGGAATCTCATCCTGAAATGTAGCCAAGGGTCATCATTGTAAGCAGGGGTTTAAAAGGATAATAATGAGTCTCATTTCTACTGTGTTAACTCCTTTCTGGACACAGGACATGGAACAAGGTCTCTGAGAAAGTGAGAATTTTGTTCAAGAGAAATTAAACGCTTCCTATAGGAACTATTTAAATTAACGGATCAAATTAAACTTTAGAAAGACTGGAGAGTCAGTGTTTTCCCACTGCTGGTGGGCTCAGGAAGGAGGCTAGTTACCAGTTAGACACACATATATTTCCTCTGCATATGTGAGTTGTGGACAGTTATATTTTCAACACCCTAACATAATATTTTGCACAATGTTTATTTGTGCAACATTTATTTAGTGGGGATAGGAGAAGTGTTTAGAAATTATATATAGAAACAGATTTGTGAATTACCACATTGCTGTTGGCTAGCCCACTATTTGATGTTATGCAGACACTGAGCTGTGACAAAGTTTACTTAAAGATAAGACGAGCACTGCAAGCCTTTTTTTTTTTTTTCTGAGCTCTTCAAGTAACTAAGGGTAACTGGAAGTATTGTCTGTGGGGAGGAGTGGGTGAGCATCAGAGCACAATGGCTCAGGCAGAACCACACTGAAAAGAGTCATTCGGAAGAACTTAGAGCTCACATGGCAAACTGGGGATAATGAACCAAAGGTGATTCATAGCTTTGAACCTGAAGCTTGGGAGAGTCAGAATAACGCTAACAAGAATAAGACAGACAGGGGATAGGAAAGGACTTGTTTGGGGGGAAAACGATGAGTCACATTTTAGACATTTTAAATTTGAGATGACGTCGGTACAAGATGTTTCTTTGGAAGGTGGTGATGTGGGACAGATGGCCTGGAGAGAAGTCACTGCCCTCTGCACAGCAGTGATCATCAGCAGGGGGGAAAATTAGCTGTGCAGAACATTTTGGGGCCCTGGATGATGTTTGAATGTGGGCTGCGGATTGCACAACTGTACTGCATGCAGTTCTCTGAGGTTGAAAACTGCACTACAGCTACATGTCCTTGCTCTTAGGACATTCACATTGAACTACTTAGAGGTAAAGGGCCATGAGGTCTCTAGAAGGTTTTCACGTGGTAAACAATAGGTCACTCTGTAGAAACACTACGTGGAGCTCTTTGTGCAATTAGTGAAAGTTTGAAATTGTATAACAATGAAGTTTACGTCCAAAAGATGATTGGTGCACAGCCCTGGAAGCAGATGAGATCCCTGAGGCTGTGTAAAATTAGAGGAGCAGGGTTCTGGGGCCCAAATGTTGGAAATGCCCATGGTTGGGTCCATAAATAAGCCGTGGAGGACGGAGGAGAGAAAGAGAAAGGGTTGCCACATCATAGGTTCTGAAGCAGGAGGGAGGTTGACGCATGCAGTGGTAGCCAACAATCGCCAACTTCCAAAAAATGACAAGGAGAAGAGCTGACAGAACACAGCAGTGTTAATCCATTTCCAGTCATCTTTGAATGAGCTTCTGCAGAGGGTTGAGGAAATTCAGTAAATTGTGCTGGCAAAAGGAGGAAAAGAAAAAGTGTCAGAGAAAGGAATGCTGCAGGCAAAGTAGGCCCTGCAGCAACAGAAAGCTCTAACCTTTCTTGAGATACTTTGCTAAGAAGAACATGTTCCAGCTCCATCCATGTAAACACAAAAGAGGTAAAGTCTCCATCTTTCTTTAAGGCTGCATAGTATTCCATGGTATACATGTACCACATGTTTTCTATGTGTCCTAATATTATAGGAGATTTTGTTATGTAATTTTTATGTAACTTTTGTTTATTGTCTGTATTTCCTCTTTAGATTTTAAGCTGAAATAAAACAAAACTTATGTCTTGTTTAGTACTGAAATATTAACATTTGGTCAAATATCCAACACACCGTATATGACCAATGAATATTGTTGAATGAATGAATGAGCAGAGGAAATAGTGACTATATACTGATTCCATGTTTCTACAATGCTGGCATGTCAAACCCAAAATAAAGGGATCTGATGACAAACATTCATAGAAGCTAGATGTTTTTTGATTATACAATATTATATATTGCAGAAAAAATTAAACAGTAAAGATGGAGTGAAAAATTAAAGTAATAGTATGCATTACTATTACTTCCCTTCCCTCTCTGGCTTCTAGGACCAATCACCAGTATTAGGCACTGGTTTTTGTTTCCTGAAGTATCTCATTGTGACCTTTTGACTAAACTTTAAAAATACATATATTTATATCATCATTGTTTTTATCTGACCTGAAACAGGTCTGATCTAGATTGCCAGGAGTAAAGTAATTTGCAGGAGTTCATTTAGCCACCAAGTGGCAGAACCAGGATTCCATCTTTCCAGCCTATTGCACCCACCAGGGGTCATTTATCAAGGTCTGGACAGCATGACCTTGGTCTCCTGCTTAGTTATCGCTTTCTGAACTATGGCTGGTTTAAATATCACACTTGTCAAAAACAAATTCACACAGATTTAAATATTTCCTTCCTAGGACGAAGGAAATTTACTCAATATATAAATTGTAAGAATTGGCATTCTTTTTAGAATGTCCCTGTTTGAAACACTTTGCAAGATAGAGGCTGAATATCATCATTCAAATTTTTTACCACTTCATTTTGTTATTTTTACCACATTTGCTTCCTAAGCACATAACGACCTTATAATTGTAATAAAACATAATAGTTATTATTTTGCTAACAATAAAATTTTTCAATTCACACAGGTTAGTCACTAAGCAAAATATATTGTGTGCATTATCTATATTTTATGTATGTAATATTAAGTGATCATTTGTTTATCAGCTCTCAAATCCCAGTAGCATATAAACTTCGTGAGTCCTGAAATAACTTTTTATTTTCTCTGATACATGTATGTACTAGCAGTGAGAAAGTATTTTACACAAATCAGGGTTCAATAAACATTTGTTAGCAAACGGACAATTTATATATGATAATCCTCACATACCGAAGTAAAGGTTATTATTAGATACACTGTACAGATAGCAATGCTGAGGCTTAATAATTTGTCTAAGTACATAATCTCTAATAAGTAGTAAAAATGTAATTCACATCCTCATTTTTTCCCCAATTCTAAAGCCTTAAACACCTAAGCTTATTGCGATATGACTACTATTGCTACAGATAAGTAAAAGAGCTTCAGCATTTCATACATAAACCCTATACAGCAAACTACATTCTACATTCTGTAGGTATGTTAATGTAGGTTGTATTACCTAGACAAACTGATAACAGTAATTAAGACTGTAATTAGCATATATAATATAGTCATGTAGGTATCTGTTTTTTCAAACCAGTCATTAAATCATAAATCATATGAACTTGTTTTCTAAATTGAGCTGGTAAAGCTAAATAAATAGACCAAGCATTGACAAAAATTGATCATAGTCTCTCACACTCCTGGAATATTTAACAGTATTCAGTATTTAACGATGCGATGTGGAAAAGTTTGTATTTAAAAGCAGGTCACAAAACCTATTCATGTAAAATATACAAAGAAACATTCGCCGTGTTGTACATGCTGAGTTGCAGCATGATAGAGTCGGAAAAGCACGGTGGCTGAGGACCCAGACCCGAAGTGTGTCCTGCTGGTAACAAGTCCTTGATCTGCAGCCAGCAACTGTGTGACCCGGGCAAGACGCTCTCAGTGCTTCAACCTCCACGTTCATAAAAACAAGATTGCTGCGGAAATTAAACACGACGAGTGAAGCGCTCAGGAGAGTAGCAGGTACCAGGTACAAAGCAAAAGGTACGTGGCACCGTGTCATTAATATCTTAAATTCTTTTTCTTATATAACATTTTAAAATAAAATACATAGTTTAAATAAAAAAATTTATGTTTACTGGAAGTAACATTCATAAATTTCTTCTAAACATGTAACTTTTCCATCATTTGCGATATCATTTGGACTTTTTGATGAAAACCTACCTCTGCTACCACGGGTGTTATTACTGCTATGTCCACTACACACACACAGCTTCATTGTAATCCTAATTCTAGTATTTAAAACAAATAGGCTGCAGCAGTGCCTGTAGGTCAGCGGATAAGGCGCTGGCCAAATACACCGAACTGGCCGCTTCCCGACCTGAGCCCGCTAAACAACAATGACAACTGCAACAACAACAACAACAAAAATAGTTGGGCATTGTGGCGGATGCTTGTAGTCCCAGCTACTTGGGAGGCTGAGGCAAAAGCATCACTTAAGCCCAAGAGTTTGGGGTTGCTGTGAGCTGTGATG